>PVJS01012316.1:30000-44105 GCA_004027185.1 Glis glis | reverse complement strand
AAAAAAAAAAAAAAAATTCAAAACAGGATATCGCTAAGTTGCTGAGGGCCTTTCTAAGTGGCTGAGGCTGCCCTAGAACCTGCAATCCTCCTGTCTCAGCCTCCCAAGTACTGGGATTACAGGCACGTGCCACCACATACAGCTCTCAGTTATATTTTATTAACTAGTTCAGTGCAATTGAATAACAATTGAGTGACTACTTTGTGCTAAACAATAAGGTTTCTGAGTTCCTTGTGGTCTGGCTGGGGAGAGAGACACTAAACTTTAGCAAATACCAATGCAAACCAACACAGAGCAGATCCTGATAAAGCACAAAACCAATGAAGCAGCAGCATATCTGCCTATGAAAAGAAAGTCACAGTGGAGGCCCCTCTTCAGCAGAGAGTTTGCTAGGGTTAGGGGGAAAGGATCCGAAGTGGAAAAACTAAGAATACAATTTGAGAAAGCTTGGCAAGTTCCAGAAATTATAAAATATCCTGCTGTATTCGCAACAGAGAGAGAATGGAGACACGAATAATAAGTTAAGGGTAGGGTGAAAACTCTTGTCAGAAATGCAAAGGAGTTTTTGCTTTTTTTTCCTTTCTTGGGTGATGACAACTGTTTAAGTAAAGCATTGCTGGCACTACAGCTGTGTTTTACAGAACTCTGCCTTCCCCCTAAGACCACTAAGTCCAATGGGGATGCCAAGGCGGACCTTTCCTCTGCAAGGCCCTGAATAGCGAGCTCTTCTGTGTTGCTCAGGCACTGACACTGGCGCAGGTCTTTAGTATTGTCTGCATGTCTGCCATGCCTTCCAATAGAACGCCCAGCAACTCATCTCTGTCTTGATTGCAGTCTGCACAGGAATCAAGCAAAGTCCAAACTCCAATGATTCCCCCTGTCTTAACTTGCATTCTTTTTCTATAGCCGAGACAGTTTTAGTCGTGTATTTATCCGTGTATGAATGATCTGGATATACACACTTGTGCTGGTACAGTGTGAAAGGGGAATGTCTACATGAACATACCCAGAAACTCCAACCACGTGATGCCCATAAAGGACACAAAGTGGGGGAGGGGCAGCTGTGTACTGCTAATGAAGAAATCTGGCATCCTTCTAAAGAAACTTGAAATTCCCAGTTGGCCTTGGATAATATTAATTCCTCATCAAATATTCTGTCTTCTCCAAAACAGTCTCAGCACCTCTCTTCTATTCATCTATGTGCACCATGTGCAATTACCAAATATTCCCATAATTTCTCAGCCTCGTATCTTTCTCTGGGGGTAGTGGGGGTTCTGAGAATTGACCCCAAGGGCATTCTATATTCGAGCTACACCCCCAGTCCTTTTTTATTATTTTTTATTTTGAAGCAGGGTCTTGCTAAGTTGCTGAGGATCTAAGTTGCTGAGGCTAGCCTCAAACCTAAGACCCTCCTATCTCAGCCTCCCAAGCACTAGGATTCCATGTGTGCACCACTGTGTCCAGATAGCCTCATACATATACATATATATATTTTTACTTCCATTGATGCAATGTAATTATATATCATAGTACGATTCAAAGTGATACAAACACACATGCACACATCACTTGGTGTATTTCCCTCAGTATACCCAACCCTTCCTCTCCTTCTTCCCTCCCTTTTCATGTTAGTGAGATTAGAAGTGACACTTTCTTGTATGGACATAACTTCATTTGAACTGTTCCTTTCCTCAATCCTCATTACATCCCCAACAAGAGGAATGTTACCATCTTATACTCTTATACTATCTGTAAAAATTCTACTCATCCTTCAAGGCTTAGCTACCACCCACCTAAGGATGTCTTGCCTTTCCACTCATCTAGATGTACTTGCACATATGCACAACAAACATAGGTATTGGTGATATTCAAAGAACTTTGTCCTACACTTACTTTATTTACATTAGTAAAATTGAAGTATAGTTATTGGTTAGTATCTTGATGGCAGGGTCTGTTTTCCCTATAATTATATCCTCTACTAACTTACAGTAATGTTTTTAAGAAATAATAACAATTTCATTAAGTTCTATTATAACTTCTGACTGTGCATTGTATTAGTTATCTATTGCTGTTGGCAGGACTACAGTCATCTGAATATGTGACGACCGCCGGAGGGTCTGCTTCCAAGTTCACTCACATGGCTGCTGGTAGAGGCCTGAGTTTCTCCCTGGCTCTTGGTTGGAGGCCTCGGTTTCTTGCTATGGGGGCTTCTCTACAGGGCTGTTCATGACATAGAAAATCACTTTCCTCAGAGTGATTCAAGACAGAAGAGAGACAAGAGCAAGACAGCAACTCCAATGTCTTTTAAAACTAAATCTCAAGTCAGATGTCACCACTTCTGTCATGTGCTATGGGTTAGGGAAATAAGAGAGGGGAATGCACAAAGGTATGAAACCAGAAGGAGGAATTACTGGAGGCCGTACTGGAAACTGACTTCCACAAACACCTTTGTAGTATACACTGGAGGATGGTCAACTCAACCACTGACTGGATGGGAGACTAGTGCTAGCTCGATATTCTTCATGTTTAAACAGGATTGGGATTTTAATAGTCTGAATTGATGATTGAATTCTTTCATTATTTAACAAGCAAAATATCTCAACAGATGCATGATAAATTGTTCAATAATCAATATTTCTCATGTGCAGGGTGAACTATGTTTTTACATCTCACCAAAGAAAACATTCTCTAAGTTACTTTTAAATTCCTTAGATTAGTGCTCTCTAGTGTAAACTTCTCCATTGATAGAAATGTTCTATAGCTGCATTATCTAAAAGAGTAGCCATCAGCCACCTGTGGCTATTGAGAAACTGAAATATGGCTAATGATGGAAGATAAAAATTTTAAACTTTATTTCATTTTAATTAATTAATATTTAAATACCCTCATGTGGCTGAGGACTTCATATTGGACACTGCAGGCCTAGACTAACATTTATTCCTTCATTTTGTCTTGATATAGAACTAAAACAGATTTTTTTTTAACAAAATGGTGTCTCAGGACAAATAATAAGGCCCTAGGGTCTGAGTAGTTGGATTCTAATCTAGTTCTTTATTCCTGAGTGCTTGATCCTGGGAATTTTACTTCAACTCTCTTTGCCTCCATTTCCCCATTGGCAAAATAAAAGCACCTACCCCCACAAGACTGTCAGAATTCATTCCTGACAGAAGACATGTGATAAATGATAGCTGTGATTATTATTTATGAGCATATACTCTCTAACATGTAGTCCCCAATATCAGGTATCCCTTAGTTTACCACGAATAACTGTGTAACCATCCCATAACAACAAATAACAGTCAGGATAACTAGTAAGTTTCCCACATAACTGCTTCAAAAGAATTTTCTTCTAAAACAGACAAGGCATTAGCAGGATTGTCTTTTTATCCCTTTAGTTTTACAACAGAGGTTTTTGTTTGGGTAACATTTCTGTAGTACCTTTGATGATCATTATTATGATGAAGACCAGGAGAGTGGCATTAACTAAATTCATAATGTTTGTAAGTGGAAAGATGAGAATAATGTGGTCTTTTCCCAAGGAAAGTAAAAGCTTCAATCCAATACCTGTGAATATGGACACTATAAACCATATTAATCTCCTCTAGGGGAATAAGTGTAGTGTAGTTGCTGGCATTAAAAGTAAAACAGCCTTTTCATTTAATAGACTGAGATAAATCTGGATTAAGTATATACTGTATAAAGAAAAATGGTTATGGTTATAAAATTTATTATAAAACAGCATAGGACAGTGAGTTTTCTATACTTTTTTCTTTTTTTAATATGTTTTTATTGGTGCATTGTAGTCTCACATCACAGTATCAGTTTGATGTTAACATACATACACACAGCTCTTGGTGTCCCTCCCCCCTGCCTCCCCCCCACATGTAGCACTGAGAATGATATTGGTATAATCTCATATGTACACATTGTTTATGATAGTAATTCCATAGATTCACTTCTTTCTTGCCCTTCCCCTTCCCTGTACCCCTTCCCTTGCACCACTGAGGGTTCTCTGTTGTCATTGGAGTCCCTTTTGTGTCCCCACTACTCCCTAGGTTGCGCATATTAGTGAAAACATATGTCGTCTATACTTTTTTCATCACACACTCACACATGCACACATATACATGCACAAATACAGAATTTCACATTGGGGACCAGATCGAGTACTATAGAGCATATTTGAGTCATACACTTTCCTTTTACAATATATTATTGATTCCCCTCTTACCATAGTTGATTTTCTTCCTCAAGGGAAACCAAGAACTTCTTTATCAATTTGGTCCAATTTTTTTATGACCACCCTTTGCCTGACTCAAAATGTAAAGTAATATATTCTAACATATGAATCCATAGTATTGTGGCTATCTTTGTTCTTCCTCATGCTATGAGTCAGTTTAAAGAATCCTTCAAAAGATCAATCTAAATAAATAACAAGTTAGCTTTCAGGCAAGCAAATAAATTTGCATTGTTTTATATTCATCATAAATATTTCACTTAATTACTGAGGTACCTTGTTCAGAAACACACAAGAAAACATTATAAATTAATTAGCACTGTCCCTGCTGATTTTTTAGAAGTTCTGTGGAATATAAAAGCCAAAAGTAAAAACAGGCTGCAAAGCCCAACCAGAGCACATATCATATGCAAATGCTAAAGTCCACAAACATCTCATAGTATAATTTGTGGGATACATTTTGAACCACCAACATTTTGTCTTTTATTAGTTGCTGCTCTATTTATTTTCAAATGCAAGGTCAAAGAAACCTGCCCCCCTATTTCTTTGGCTTTATAATGATCCAAACAGACAAAAAACGATATTATCTTGAAAGGGATTTAAGAAGTATTTCTCTCTCATTAGAGAGTAACGAAATTGTTATATTTATTTCTAAAATGTAATAATGCATTTTCAAAGATATGGAAGAGCATGGATGCAAAGCAAATGTAGCCTCAACATATAACTGTTACAGAATTTAGCATTTAATATCAAAAGTTTAAGTTCATTTAATATTATTTGAAAGCAAAGGTAACGCATTTTTGCCTTAACTAATTATAACTTCATAATAATATTTTTCTTAAGTTATTACTTCCAAATAATTGATAATTCATAATTTTTCTAAGTGGCAGTAACATAGCCTCAAAGGAAATAGGAAAAGTTCATAATTCCTAAGCATAAATTGAAAACAGCAAGATGTCCATATTTTATTAAAGTACAGCCATAATATTTCATGAAAAATGAAGTTAAATGTAAGTCTTACAGAATAAGTAATATAAATATCAAATTAGTTCACAATTCTTAATGCTTAAGCCCATTTTAAATTTTTAAATGCATCATTATATAAGTGTTATTTAGTTTTTTTCAAATGGTCTTAATTATATATCATTATAAAATACTTGGGCTTTTTCATTATTAAGACATTAAAGTATCTGCTAATTCTTTACTGAAATTTCTGTTAAAGCAAGTTGTTTGTCTTTTTAGTGAACTAACAACAGCCTGAAGGAATTAGTGCTTGGAAGAAAGAATCAAGAAAAACAAAAATATTTTGTTTGACCAAGTAAAAACACCAAAAATGGCTTGGTTTAAATGACGCGCTAATTCGTAAACTAGGCCTGAATCTCCCTGACTTAAACAGCTGGGATTTTTTTCTGTGTAGCTGAGGAATCAACTTAAATCCCTCTAATGCATGCATCTTATCTTCAATATGCCTTTTTTGGCAATACTGCTGAATGTTTTACAAAACGACTATAGTAAAACCCATACTAGTTAACATGGAAAAACAATTAAAATATGGATGTGTACATGTATTAAAAGTGAGTACCTGGGTAACATTCCAACAAGACTCAGAAGCAAAGTATAACCTCAGCTCTGAGTCAAGGACTGAAAATAATATTGATACATGCATAGGAACCTTTGATTATACTCTTTGAGTGACCAACCCACTTCAACCGCCTGCGGAACGAGTCAACTGGTAGACCTCTCTACTGCAGGTTCCTGCTGGTCTATCCAGTTAACCAATGAGTTGTCATCACACTTTTTGCTTGAGAACCCTCTTTCTTAGCCATACCTGGAGTGAGAAAATTGAATGACTGAATAATTCATTTAATTAACACATCCCAGAATTATGCTCTTCTCTCAAAAATATCGGAAATGCTCAGTGTCACCGGACCTCTAATTCTTTCCTCTGCCATGCTGGGCACGAGGCTTCTGTTGTTTCAGTGGCCTGTCGGGGGCAGCTCCATACACCTAAGTCATTTTTCCCTGACCCTTCTTAATTTGAGGTTCCTACTACCCATTCAGTTGTTTTTGGAATATAAAGTCCTGCCTGCCTCAAAAAGAAGACTGAATTCATAAGAGACAGAAAAAGAGAGTGAATAAAAAACTTGAATAAGATGAAACTAGATATTTATACTACTGATCTTGAAATAACAGGCATTTTAGAATACCACTGCTATAAAATATAAATTGACACTAGTAAAATTTTATACTGCTACTTAATTTTTAAGTTTTCCATGTTATTGAACTATATAATCTAACCTACATAACCAATAGACATGTTAATGACTGACAAGATAATGATATCCAATTGAACAGTATCTATCCAACAATTGAGCTATAATATAGAGTTTAGGGGCAAATTATGCATTATTTTCCCCTGAAAAGTCTAAACAATGAAACATGTTATAAAAATATGTATTAAATATCTTACACTGGACATGATGGTACACACCTATAATCCCAGTACTTGGGTGGCTGAGACAATAGGATCACAGATTCAAAGCCAGTCTCAGCAATTTAGCTAGGCTCTCGGCAACTTTTTGAAACCCTGTTTCCAAATAAAAAATAAAAATAGGGCTGGGGGTGTAGCTCAGAGGTAGAATCTGCCCAGGTTCAAGCCACAACACCCAAAAAAGAAAATACCTTGCAACATCAGAATTTTAATATTATTATAGGGCACCATATTTTTCAACCCAATCTTAAAACTAAATAAATGAATACCCATTGCTTAAACTGTGACAAAGTGTAAGTTGTTAGAAGCAAGAAAGTATAATATAGGGCACTCCATATTGCTGCTCAGGAACCTATTAGTCTGTTTTCTACTACAATAGTGGTCCTGTCAGCTTTTTATGCCATCCCCCTGTGTGCTCTCTTCATTCCATATGCTAACTCCAGTTCTTTCATTACTGAGAAGGATATGACAATGTGATATATGTCCTTAGAGTTCATTGCCTCCATCTCAAAACTCCCACTATATTATATTTTCTCTCTGCCTTCCATTCCTTCATTCCTAGGGGAAAAGTAAAAAGTATTTTTCAAAATTCAGTTCTGCCTTATGCTGTTTATCCTACCTGGTCCCACGTCATTTATTTATTTAGTCATTCATTCATCCAATCAGTCACTCACTTGGTTGGTCAACAAATACTTACTGGTATACTTATAGTTTGAAGCCAGAAGTGGGTTCTAATACCTTATCAGTCATATTATAGCTACTCAAGCATAGGCAATTTCCTTAATCTCTCTGGCATTCATTTTGCTCAGCTGTAAAATGAGCAATATCTTCTTAAAATACTATTATGAAGATGAAATGAGAAATGGCAGATTATGCAATTAGCACAACATTTAGTACATAATAATCTTTGTGACTAGCAAAGTGTTAGGTTCTAAGAGTATTTATGTGAGCCTAGTGTAATGGTGGACTCATTTAATCCCAGTATTTGGGAGGCTGAGACAGGAGTATCACAGGTTCAAAGCCAACCTTAGCAACTTAGGAAGGCCTTCAGCAACTCAGTGAGACCCTGTTTCAAAATAAAAAAATAAAATAGAGGTGAGGGTAAAGCTCAGAGGTAGAATGCCCCTGGGTTCAATCCCCAGTACTACACATACACACACACATACAAAGAGTATACATGTAAAAGATATGGTCCTGAAGGATATATAGACATACACATACATATATACTTGAATAAATATATGTGTATATATATATATATATATATATATGTTGTACACACACATACATATATATGCACACATATATACAGGCAAATATATAACTCACTGAAAATTTGAATAATGCAATAAAATATGGACTAGAAATTAGTGACTGAACTTTTATAATTGAAGAATGATATTTTTCCTTATGTACAGATTTTATGATTATATGCCTTGGAAATCCAGAGAAATCCATTTTAAATTAAAATTAATAAGAGAGCTAAGCTGAGAGCCTAAAGGCAAACACATTTTTAAAAACTCTATAGTATCTCTATATTGTGCAATGACTTTACAGATTTAAAACATTTTATTCACAATCACTACAAAAATATAAAGGTAACAACTTGACATGAAAATTAGGGGACCCATGTAAAGAAAAACAAATAAAGATTTGCCAAAGGACATAAATGTTTGGAACAAATTAAATGATAAGTCCTTTCCCTGAGTATTGTAATAGCCAGAATATTCAGAATTCAAGACAAAATTCCAATGAGATTTCTTTTGTAATTTGTGTGTGTGTGTGTGTGTGTGTGTGTGTGTGTGTGTGTGTGTGTGTATGGTACTGGGGATTAAACACAGGGGCAGTCTACTTCCAAGCTACACCCCCAGCCCTTTTTATTTTTTGTCTTGAAACAGGATCTCGCTAGGTTGCTGAGAATCTCTCTAAGTAACTGAGGCTGGTCTTGAACCTGAAATCCGAGGCTGGTCTTGAACCTGAAATCCTCCTGTCTAAGCCTCCCAAGTACTGGGATTACAGGCATATGCCACCACACCTAACTGTTTTGTAATTTTTATAAATTCCAAAATTTATCTAAAAGGATATATCTAAAACATCTGGAAATTTCAAGAACACAGGCTAGTGATGGGGAACTTTTCTTGCCATTTATTAAAAGGCATCATAGAAGCACAATAATTAAAATGTCATGGAACAATCCCCCAAATCAGCAGACAGAAAATGGAAAACAGTCGCTAGCTCAGGAGCAGCTCACAATTCATATGTAAAAATACAGAATACAAGAAAGATGGTCTAATATATCAATGGGAAAATATTTAGTATTTAATTCATTATTTTAAACTTCAAAACTATATTACATATATAAATGGATTGGACTGCAAAATAGTGGATTTTTTAAAAATTCTCAATCAGCCGGGCGTGGTGGCGCACGCTTGTAATCCCAGTACTTTGGGAGGCGGAGACCAGAGGATCCGGGTTCGCGGGCAGCCTCAGCTCGCTATCTCTCTCTCTCTCTCTCTCTCTCTCTCTCTCTCCTTGTCTCTCTCTCTCTCTCTCTACTTAGTGAGGCCCTCCGCAACTTCGTGAGACCCGGTTTCAAAATAAAGTATAAAAAAAAATAGGGCCAGGGGTGTAACGCGGAGGTAGAACACCCCTGGGTTCAATCCCCTATACCGCAAAAAAATAATAATGATAATAATAAAATAAAATAAAATTCTCACATCAAATATCTCACAATTAAGTAAACAAAGTCAGGCATGGTGGTGCATACCTGCAATCCCAGTGCTTAGGAGGCTGATACAGAAGGATTGCAGGTTCAAGGCAAGCCTCAGCAACTTAGTGAGGCCTCAGCAATTTAGTAAGACTCTGTTTCACAATTAAAAATAAAATAGGGCTGGGGTGTAGGTCAGAGCTAGAATGCCCCTGGGTTCAATCCCCAGGACTGCAAAAAGAGGAAAAGGAAGAGGAGGAGGAGCAGCAGCAAGCAGGCTATGAAAATATTTTACACAGACTTGTTATAGTCCCAGTAGGTAGACTCCAATTTAAATCATTAAATAAAACCTAAAAACATAATTACATGAATAATCAAGTCACAAAAGATGTATAAAGTTCTAGTAATAAGAAGGAAAACAGTGTAAAACTTTAATAATTATGAAAGAAAAGGAACCATAACTTCTGGCAAAATTAAGAAGAAGCAGAGTAATACAGCATTCCATGTTTGTTAGAGTATAGTTAAAACTAATACATTCCTGTTCAGAAGGTAAGTTGGTGTATATTTTATTTGTTCATTCATCTATCCATTCAACAAATATTTTAAGAGCATTTACTCTTTGTATGGAACTGTTTTTGGTAATTTGGAAGTTGATATCAAAGGTTTTTACTTTCTTTCATTCTAGGCATTACTTCTAACAATTAGTATCCTAAAGAAATAAGCAATAGTGAGCAAAAATATACAAGCAAAACAATATTTATCATAGCTGTAATTGGAAGAAATTTGACACACCTAAAAACCAACAATAAGAATGATTAAATGGATGTTGATGTTTCTGTACAGTTGTTTTTTCTTTCTAGGAAAAATAAAAAAAAATTCAGGAATATTAAGAACCTGAGGATAACTAAAAGGACTGAACATTGTATATATTATGAACACAATTTTGTCACACACACACACACACACACACACATACACACACACACACACACACACACACACACACACACAGAGGATTAAGACTGTTATCACTGGACAGAAAATTACAAGTCATTTTCATTTTCTTTTTTGTACTTTTCTATAATGCTCTTAATGAGAAATTCATTTTATTATCAAAATAAATATTCACTTAAAAATTCTATGGAATAATAGGGAAAGATATTATTCCTCTGAAAATATGAAAGGTCTCAAAGGCAGCTTTTGGACATTGGACTATCATTTTTTCTTCTGGATTTTTTTTAATCTTTCCTGCTTCTGCTTACAGAAGGGTTCAGGTCTTTATAGTTTAAAAATTACTTTCTCCTATTAGCCTATATTTTCCCACCTGTTGCTGTCAAATTTCTTGAACAGTCAACCTTTCTTTTCTCACTTTTTCACCACCCATGCATCTTTTTCAAAGTGACCTTCCACTCCACTCCGCTTACAGAGCCAGCTCCATGTCAGTCACTGGTAGATGTGGCACAGATGCCTTTTCTCTGTCCTTGACATGCTCCGTGCTCTGTCTACAATGTCTGGCTTTGATCATCTTTGGATAGTTTTCTAATACTTACTTTACTCATTCTTCATTCCCCCACAATTCGTTAAGTAGTTGTTATTTTCTTGATATTCTACCCTGAGCTTTCTTTCTCTTCTATACTCCTTTCCTAGAAAATATTACCCACTTTCACATATATATTCAATGATTACCCTCTGTGTTCCAATCCCATTGCTAATCTCTCTTCTTCTCCTCCTCCCCCTCCTCCTCCCCCTCCTCCTCCCCCTCCCAACATCCTTTTACCTCTGAGCAACACCCCTAGCCCTTTTTTTTCATTCATTTTTATTTTGAAATAGAGTCTTGCTAAGTTGCTGAGGCTGGCCTCGAACCTGTGATCCTCTTATCTCAGCTTCCCAAGCACTGAGATCACAGGTGTGCGCCACCATGCCTGGCTCCCCATTGCTATTCTGATTCTCCCTTGAACCATAGCCCACCTCTTTTCAGCTGCAAGCTCGAGATTGCCACCTGGATATTATCCAGACATCTCAAGCTCAACATATTTAAAATCAAAATATATACCTTGACCTCAGCATTTCTTTCCCCACATACTTCCCTGTTTTGTTGTTGGTTGGTTGGTTGGTTGGTTTGGTTTGGTTTTTCCCACAATTTTGATGCATGCCAATTCCAAAATCTTAGCCTGCATCTTTCTTTCATTCCTCTCTACACAGTTAGGTGTCCAAGGTCTAGCAATCTTTTCTTTTTACAGCTTTTCATTTCCCTTCTCAGTCCTCAGGACTCTTTTATAAATACCCTTGCTTTTATGCATTTCAGTCTGATCCCATAGGAGTAAAATTCTGGTCTAACTTTTTCCACACGCTCCTGATGCTCAAAACCTGGCCAGACTTATCTTTGAATACCACCACTCTGATTTTATCGCTCCCTCTGCAAATGGCTTCCAACTGTCCTTCAAATTAAGTATATTCTTTTCCTTGGCATTCAAAATCTTCTCCAGTCCAGTCTGGTCTTCTTTTTTCCACTACTCCTCTACAGATGTCCTATGCTCTAAGATGGATCACTTTCTAAGTGTGGGTTAGAAAACATTCCTAAACTAGTTCCTTGTTTTCATCACTCTTGTGATAATTACTCAATTCTATATGTTGTTATTGTGAAAATTCCTTTCTCCTAAACTATACTGTAAGGTCCTTGAACATTACATCAACTTAGCTTAGAATGATACCTGACATGGTATCTTGCATATAGCCAATACTCAAATATTGAGGAACGAATCAGTAAATTAACAAGCGGCAAACTAACACTTTCTGATCATTATTGAATTTATGTATCTTTTAATAATATGGTTTTTGGTCTCCTGTGTATGATTCTTAAATCTCTAGGAATAGAACTCATATCCCTCATTTAAATAAATAAATAACTAGCCAGACATGGTGGTGCAAACCTGTAATCTCAGTACTTGAGAGGCTGAGACAGGAGGATCACAGCTTCAAGACCAGCCTCAGCAACCTAGTGAGACACAGCAACCTAATGAGACCCTGTTTCAGAATAAAAAATAAAAAGGGCTGGAGGTGTAGCTCAAAGATAGAATGTCCCTGGGTTCAATCTCCAGTACCACAATAATGATAATAATAATAATAAATAATAATGCTTATGCTTTTTATATATTCATTTATTGGTGCATTGTAATTATATATTTGATAAGTGTCAGGGTAGCAGCATCATACATGCACACATTGCTCATTTAGCCCTCCCTCGAATCCCACCCTATTCCCTCCCCCTTCCCTCCCTTTCGTGCTCAGCATAGTGATTGAGTCTTCTAAGTTTGTGTATATACATCGTGTGCTTTAGTGTGTTTCCCTCCACACCCCTCCCAACTCCCTCATTTAGGTCACCTTCTTTGTTCATCTAAAGTATTCTTCTTCTTTGTCTGGAGTCCCTTCTAAGTCCCATTCTATCTAGCTTCCACATATTAAGGAGAACATCTGACTTTTCACTCTTTGTGACTAACTAATCTCACTTAGCATAATGTTCTCTAGTTCTCTCCATTTCCCTGCAAATGATGTAATTTTGTTCTTCTTTATGGCTGCATAAAATTCCATTGTGT
Source organism: Glis glis (assembly GCA_004027185.1). NCBI lineage: Eukaryota > Metazoa > Chordata > Mammalia > Rodentia > Gliridae > Glis > Glis glis. The sequence continues at coordinate 31,077 of PVJS01012316.1, read as the reverse complement.
ACATATCCCATAGTCTTGTAATCCATTCATCTGTTGATGGACACCTTGGTTGGTTCCAAAGTTTGGCGATTGTGAATTGTGCAGCTATAAACATAGATACACATGCATTAGTCTGGTAGTTTGGTTTCATATCTTTTGGATAGATGCCTAGAAGTGGTATTGCTGGGTCATACGGTAGGTCATTCCCATTCTTCTGAGGATCCTCCACATTGTTTTCCATAGTGGTTGCACTAATTTGCAATCCCACCACCAGTGTAGTAGAGTTCCTACTTCTCCACATCCTCGCCAGCATTTGTTGTTATTTGTGTTTTTAATGATTGCCATTCTAATTGGGGTTAGGTGAAATCTCAGGATAGTTTTGATTTGCATCTCTCTGACTGCTAACGATGTTGAACATTTTTTCATACATGTATTAGCCATTTGTATTTCTTCTTCTGTGAAGTGTCTATTTAGTTCACTTGCCCATTTTTTGATTGGGTTATTTGTTTTTTTAGTGGTGATTTTTTTAAGTTCTCTGTATATTCTAGATATGAGTCCTCTATCAGAGGAGTAGCTGGCAAAAATCTTCTCCCATTCCATCAGCTCTCTGTTGAGGATCTTGATTGTTACCTTTGCTTATGCTTTTTAAGAAACCCTAGGAAACCTGCTATGTACCATACAATTTCACAAGGCATTGTCCCCTTGCTTTTCTTTAGAAGGAGGTTTATGGAATGGGAAAACAATGCTCTTTTTCCCTGTGACTTCCCAGTGATTAATCCATAATTAGGGTGATCATTCAGGTTAAAGCTATTTCTTTATCCAATTAAATCTTTGCAGAAAAACATAGGTGGGCATATAAAGTTTTTAAAAACAGGCACAATTAGATATCCCAGTGGTGTATGAATCAGGTAACTTTTTATTTGGCAGACTTTTGAAGGAAAAAATTAAAGCATCAAATGACCAGTCCTTTCCCTGAATGCCTCTCTTATTTTAATAGCTATTACTCTCATTCCATACTCATCCCCCCTGAGATACTGGGTTGCATTCTTTTCCTGACTATGTCTTTCAAAAATTAAAGACAAATACAAGTCTCAGAAT
>PVJS01012316.1:0-25000 GCA_004027185.1 Glis glis | reverse complement strand
CTCAAGTAATATGGAAAGATAGGAAACAAATGTAGCTCTCAGAGAGGAGAGGTTCTGAGAAAAGTCCCTGAGATATCCTTCAGTGTGATAAGCCTGACCAACAGCTGAAATGGATCTGTCAAAAGTGTACACTTAGACTTTGCTTTGAGTCCAACCCTATGCTGCGTTCCTAAAGAAGTTCAAAGAAAGACTATGAGACAGTGCCTGCTTTTGAGTTGGAAGAAACAAAACTTATGGATAACATCACAAAACTACTCATAAGCCAAGGATGCTCTTTTCTTCCCCAGCTACATCTAGAATCACCTAAGCAGCCTTTCAACCAACAACCTCACTTTGAATAGCCTAACCTCAGAAAAGAGTGCCCTGAGTATTCTTTACGTGTAACAAAATGCTCCTTTTGGTGGTTTTATCACTTGAGCTCCTTTTCCTAGTGATTGGTTATATCATGCTTTTTCAATTCATAAAGGTGATGGGGACATGTTCTTTTTGCCTGTACATCACACATTGTCCTGCTTCTAGAACCAGCATCCTGCTTTCCCCAAAGGAACTCCATTCTCTCACTCTCAGTCTTTGCCTGTTGGGTGGAACTAGCATCACACCCTAGCTCCAAGGTGGATCCAAGATGGACAATGACGGCCCTTGGATTTTCAGGGAGTGTTGGGAAAGAGAAGCTCGATGTATGGCTGGACTAGCTAGTGACCACAGGTAGAAGCTGACTACTAACAAGAAAGACAAGCAAAGGAAAGCAGAGCTGAGAGAGAGAAGCTGATCAATTCCTACCGGAAAAATGTGAGCCCCAGAATACCATAGTGTCTGGCTCTAGCTCTATTCCTGGACTTTTCATTTATCCAACCCTATTTTTTCCTTCCCACCCACCACCCAACTTAAACCAGTTTAAATTAGATTCCCAATATAAGCAAGCAAAAGAACCTGGTAAATTCAATCCACATCACTGGTATGCATTGAAACAGTCAGCCAGTTGGTCCCACTTAACAAAATCCTGCAAAGAACTTAAATCACTTCTCCCAAATCAGGTCAACAAAAATACTGAAAGTGAAGACCTTCTTTTAAGAACTAAATATTTTAAAGCATTACCTTATTATAAATTATTTTCTAAAAAAAAAAAACTCTTACCTTTGTCGGGACTGCTAACCAGACCCCATTTTTCTTCACATTGTAACTGCCTTCCTACTAAATTCTTCTGGGAAATATATGGAAATAAGACAACCACCATAATTCCCCTTGACTGTAATGTTGCCTTGAATGAGAATTCTCTCAAGTTACTAGTAGAAAGCTTTTATGAAAATAGAGCATCCAATTATTGGGAAGAATTATCTGAATTCCAAGAAGTTCATGTTGAGGTCTATTTACAGGACAATTAGTGTTAATTCTCAATTTAGAACCCCTTCTCCTCCTGCTTAATTTTCCAAAGAGTTCAGCCAGTCCCACTGAGTCACTCAGAGGGAGATGCCCAACTAATGCAAATTCCACCTCAGAGCAGAATTCAGGGTATCACCTAGAGACAATAGCCAGCAATTACTCCGAAGGTCATCTCAGGACACTGGCAGGGCACCAGGTATTTTTGCCTGACTCTAGGAAGTAATTTATGCAATGGAATGATCTAGCTGGTGAAAATAAAGAATAAAGAAACAACCAAGATGAGGAGGGGTTAAGTTTCTCATGCATAACATCAGAGCAAATCTGTAATAGTTACCTAAGCCAACCACCAAGCCCCTAGCCCATCCCCGAACCTAAAAAATCACCCTGCTGTTTTAATGAAAGTTAGCTGTGGGAACATCTCTATCACAGCATCCCCAGCACCGATATCACTTTTAAACTAAGCATTTGTTCTTTTTAGCCTACTTCCTGTTTAGAAATTGCTTCTATTTTGAGCAGCATGTTTACTTTTTCACCTTTTTGTAAGAGGAGTTGCATTTTATTAGCTGGAATCCAAATACAGCTAAATGAGGAAAACTCAATAAAGGGACTAAAAAAAAATCTCATCCAATAAATTTGCTGTGAAATGCCAAGTTTGTGGCTGTGCCTACAGCCATTTCAGTTATAAGACACATAGTAGGAAACAGTTTTGGGGTTTTCAACCATTAGTTTATAAATTGAATAAGATAGATGTGTTCATTCATATGAAGTAATGTAATTTTTCTTGGGAAAGTTTAATATTATACAAATCCATTAGCATATTTACAAATTAATCCTCCCTTAGGAAAAAAAGATTGAAGATTTAAAGAAGGGAGGGCTTTATTACTTTTAAAACTGCATTTGTAAAGAAAATAAAAGAAAAAGAAGGAAAATTATATTGAACTATAAATGCCTTTTTATGACTAACAGTTTTGTAGCAACGAAATTTATGAAAGAAGCAGAGAATAGAGCAGAACCTAGAGTTTTCGAATAGCTCACAGAAATTGCAACTCCTATATTTGAAATTCAGACTCCTAGAAAATGGAACCTATTTATGTGAATGGAAGCTAAATGGCATTAAATTAATTAGACACTCAAGGCTATTAATGCAAATTTCCCTGAGATAATTTTTTGGGGGCCTAAATTCTCTAGCTACTTGTTCTAATTTTTTGACAAGATGGGATTTTCACAACATCAATGACAACAAAAACCCGTGTTCCTTTAATTTCATCCTCAAACTCTCAATGACTTAACTTTGAACAAGTAAATGATGACATAATTAATTCCTAGCGATCCATTGTCCTAAAATAGACTTGCCTAACATCCCAGTAAAAAAACTTGGAATGTTGGGTAAAGGAAGTGTCAATTCATGCACAAATGCCCCACATATAAAAATGAAGAAAAGTGATTTGATTTTCTGCAAATAGTTTTCTTCTTGCTCATTTTTAGCACTTACTTTGTGAATGCTCTTTTTTTACAAAAAAAAAGAGAAAGGTTAAATGAACTTTCTACACTAACACAAAATGCAGAATAAAATTAACTACAATTCTATAAATAAGATGAACAATAATGATTTATTAATAACCATTCTATGCAACATTTCAAACTATTAAAAATCAAAATATAAGCTATCTGAAGGTATTCTTTCAAAGGAAAAATCTGTTGCAATGGTGTTTATGTATCACGATACATAATTCTTCAGGTTATAAGTCATATAGTAATAATAATAAGTGAATACTTTTCATTTATTGATTAACCTTCTGTATTCCCGGATTATACTAAATGCTTTAAGTGCATTGTTTAATATTCACAACAACCATATGAGGTAAACTTTAGTCATTTGTATTTTGTAGATGAGAAAATGAAGCTTAAGGATAATAAATTATGGAACCCAGAGTGAAGTTCCATCCCCTCTGATTCCTGAGTCTGCGCTCTTAACTCATCCCTACACCTTGACATTCAAGTTCTTCCTTCTCAATACTTTCAAATATATTTAATAAATGAACTACTAGTAGCTCCTAAAACAATTTCAGTGGTATGGAACTTTGTACCCTAATTTACAGATGACAGCTATTAGAAAGTTTGTTTTTCATTATATTCAACCAACTTCTACTTGTTTTTCTGCAACTTCTGATATTTTGTATTGTCTTCTCTGAACAATAACACTATTATTATGGTTGGAACTGGAATGTCCCCAAAGACTCATGTGTAGAAGACTTGGTCCCCAGTGCAGAGGTGCAGCCTCCTAGGAGGAAGTGGGTATGGGGGTATGCCCTAGAAGGGTGCATCTTGTCCCCAGGCCAGCTTTCCAGCTCACACTCGCACTCGTGCTCCCTTTCGCTTCTGCCCTGAGGTAAGCAGCTTTCCTCCACCAAGCTCTTCCACCATGATAGTTTGCCTCACTTCATGTCCAAAACAATGGAGCTGATAACTGTGGCCTGAAACTCTGAAACTGCAAGCCAAAATACATTTTTCTACCTCGAAGTTGTTTTTCTGAGGTATTTTGTTCCAGCGATGGAAAGCTGACTGACACACTATCATTGTGCTACCATGGCTCCCATAAAGCATCTCGTTTTCAGACTAGACATCCTCACTTCCAATGGCTATTCCTCAAAAAATAATTGTCAAGTTCTCTCGCTATCTTTTCCTTCACTCCTAGGCCCACTGGACACACAACTGCCTCTTTAAAAAGAATGCCTCCGCCAGGATTTGATCACCGAAAATAGTAAGCCTCCTGATTCTTAGCTCCAATCCCTTTCACCTCAGAACTCTGACAAAATGCATAAAGATGTCAATCTGTCTCTAAAATTATCTAGAAGATGTATCATTTGCCAGATAGTATAGAAATAGTAGCCCTGAAAAAACTTGTGCTTTTTTCCTTTTTGTATGATTTGTACTGGCTCGATGACACAGTACTAGCTTTGGATAGAGATGAAAACTCTGTGGCAAAAGTCAAGCCTAGAAAATAGGTCCCTTCCCATACTGCCCTTCCAGGATGATCCTGATACTAACCAGAAGTTTACAAAAAAAGAGGTGGTGCTTTCTATCTGGAGTGGTCCAGACAATTTTTATCACAGTGATAGAATGGAAGCCCTCCCTGGTTCTGTGTATGTAAAAAAGAACTGGATTCACCAAATGTCATTGGAAATAATCAAAGACCAGTATGGAAAAACACCAGGAGAGCCTTTATACCTAGATCAAAATACCACATTCCCACAACAGTGATGATGGGGTCAAAATCTCATGGAACACAAATATAAGCATGTCATGCAATATATATCTGTATAGCATTTCTACCTTCAGTATATCACTGTGCATTAACCAGTGAGATAGAAAAGGGAGACCTGTCACTTCCCTTTATTCAAGAGAGAAACTAAAGGCTGGAAATGCTAAATAACTTTTAACATTTCACCCAGTAAATGTCCAAGAAGCTGAGAAAAACAAGGTTGGCCTTCCAGATTAATACACTCTCCAAACTTCCTCTCCTGAAATGTGCTGCAGTCTATCACACTTAACCTACACTTTCTACACCTCCACAAGGAGATACCCACAGATACACCTATTTACTTTGGCATGAACTCAATGAAATAAGCTTACAAAGCTGGCCCTTTCTTTGTGTATTAGCTTTAATTTCTCCTTTCCACACATGCACTGCGAGAACATCAGGTGGATTCACTGACTTCCACCCCTCATCCCACTGCTCCTCCGAAAGTGACATATTAATTATGGCTCGTTTGAAGTTTTCTCTTACACACGTAGGCTCAGACTTCAACACCTAAATGAATTATATATACACCGTGCAAGCCTGTTTGTTCCACGTTTCATAAAAGGAGAAAATGAATGCAGTATATTAATCATCAAACTGATGTCCCTGATTGAAAAATAAATTATTTAAATGAGTAACAATCTGGGTTTTTTTTCTTTTAATATGCTACCTTCTAGAAATTTTTCAACATTTGAAAGATTTTCAAGCAAGTCAAACATTTGAAAATTATGTTATAGTAAACTACTAAGATGATATAAGGACCAAATTAAAGCTATATATAGGCTACATAGTCCCAGTCAACCCAAACTGTTGGGTATTATTATCAATGGTTCTGCAGTTATCAAATGTATTGGATGGCAATTTAATCTGGTTGTTAAGAAGGTCTAAAAGTCCAGATTGTCTGCTATAGACCTAAATGCATTTTATCCTTCCCACACATAATAACTATTAAAAGCCCGATGTAAGTTTGTTTTTTTAAATCTTAACTTCCTAGTGTATAGAATGAAGAAGACACATGGAATGGCCACAATATGTGTTTATCCAGTCTCTAATCACTCTATTTAAAGTTCCTTTATGTTTCTTGTTTTATTTAAAACCACATTATAGTTGTATTGTGCACACAACTAAAAATTACAGGGATGAAACTACCAAGAAGATCAAATATGAGGAGAAAGACATAAAACTCAATGGGGGGAAAACCACCTTGGCTAGAATGTAAGTAGTCTGAGAAGTCATTGAAACCACCACCTAGGATGTGCATGTATCAGCGAAGGAAAATAAAAAAACGGAATACCCAGCGAGAACAATTTATTAAACTCAGCAGGTACAGGGGAAAAAATTCAGTGATGAGAGTTATATTGGTGAGGGGAGGCTAATTGCTTTTTAAAAACAGGCAGAATAAAAATGTGTAATAGTGCAAATTCAAGGGAATTTTTGTTATTTAAGTAATGGTCTGAGTGGATAAACATGTGGATGAGCCCTCCTCCATGTTGTCACTCAAGGACCCAGGATGATGGAGGCTCTGCCATATTCAACACAAGGCATCCCAGGTCACCCTAGAGATCGTCTCCCTCCTAGCCAGCAGGTGAGGGAGAAATGAATAGATAAATGTGTGAGGTGACTTTTAATGGGCCAGGATGCGATGCTCATTTATTCAAATTCCATTGGTTAGAACTTTGTCACATGGCCACGATTAAATGTTGTATAGCTGAGGAATGTGTTGTGTGACCATTAAAAAAAGAAGACTAGCCAGGCATGGTGGTACATGTCTGTCATCGAGGCTAAGACAGGATGATCACAGGTTTGAGTATAGCCTCAGCAATGGAGCCAGACTCTCAGCAACCTAGTGAGAGACCCTGTTTCCAAACGCAAAATAAAAAGGACTAAGGGTGTAGCTCAAAAGTAGAATGCCCCTGGATTAAATTCCTAGTAACACATACACACACACACACACACACACACACACACACACATACACACACACACAAAGAAGAAGAAGAAGAAGAAGAAGAAGAGGAGGAGGAAGAGAAGGAGGAGGGGGAGGAGGAGGGAGAGGAGGAGGAAGAGGAGGAGACTAGGCACATTCCTATAATCCCCAGATTTGGGAGGCTAAAACAGAAGGAATGCAGATTCATGACCAGCCTCAGCAACTTAACAACTTAGCAAGGCCTTCAGCAACTTAGCAAGACCCTGTTTCAAAATAAAAAATAAAATAGGGGGCTGGGGATGGAGCTGAGAGGTATAATGGCCCTGGGTTCAATCCCCAGTTCACAAATTTAAAAAAAAAAGAAAGAAAAAATGAAGAAGGAGGAGGAAGAGAAGAAATAATTATGCATTTTATTATTTTAATAGGTAGCAGTCCCTGCCACTATATACCTCTCTGATCACTATAGTCATGTTCATACTTCTTCCCACACATAGAACACATTTAATAATATCCTGAAAAGAGACAACCCACTTATTACTTATAGCTCAGAGTCTCTGTGTTGCTAAGTTATTGTGTTTTTCTCTTTTTAACTGAGGTGGCTTTTAGTGGTCCCATGACATGTGAACTAAGAAGACATATTCTTCTCCTACCCCACGTATGCCTCTACATAAAATCAATGGTTGTGTATTTTCTCTTATATGTAAAACCTAGAGAGAAAATAGGAAACAAAAGGGACTTTAGATAAATGAAGAAAGAAACCAGTAGACTAATGGAAGGGGATGGAGTAGGGAGGAGGGGAGGGGAAAAAGGAGAACTAATGTAGGAAACAGTTCAAATAATGCTAAGTCCATAAATGAAGGTATCACTACCAATCTCATTAATATGAGGGGGAAGGGTGTGGAGCAGCTGGGATATGGAGGGAAACACCAAGTCATGTATACACGTGTATTTGTGTCACTTTGAACTTCATTATGATGTATAATTACAATGCACCAATAAAAGTATAAGAATACCTATGATAACACAAAGAAAATGGATAGAGATGGAAAAGTCATAGAATCCAAAAACTTCAAAAAAATTGGTAGTAACAAGGTAACTTTGAGAAATCCTAACTATGAAATGGTAGACACACAGAGCAAACACAGATGTATTCCAATGATGAAACTGCTGGACAATCCATGAAGTCCCAGTTCATGATAATTGGTCAAGCTCAAAGTCCCTGGTCCAGGTCTCCAGGAGAATCTGCTGTGCACATGGAGAAGTGTGCACACTTCTCCATGGGTATTTTTCCTTGTTCATCATCTTATGTGACCATATCTGAAATGAGCACTGGAAAATGTGCTCATTTTTAGAAGTCAAAATCATCACTGTCCATTTTCTGCTAATGTAAGTTTTGGGAACTGAGGGTTGTTTTATAATCAGAGCTTTGTAAGACTATAATTATTGTTCTGTTGGCAATGTGTTTCCCTCAACATCTTAGTCAGCTTCTGATCTATTTGTTTCCACTCAGTGAGTCCTCTAAATTCTTGTTTCACATTTAAGACTTGGGCCTCTTGTATTCATTTGTTTGTTTGTTTGTTTTACTATCTTAATTTGCATTCTAGGGCCCATGTCTTTCTCTTAAGCTGATGATAGCTATTTTGGGACATCTAAAACAATAGAATGGGGTAAGAAGATAATCCATTTCTTTTACATATCAACTTTATTGAGATATAATTCACATAACATACAGTATACCCATTTAAAGAGTATAATTCAATGGCTTTCAGTGTATTTACAGGTTTTTACACACATCACAGTCAATTTTAGAACATTTTCATTACATCACAAAGGAATCCCATGCTGTTTTGCTACCATATACCTACTCTTCTATCCCAACTCTGTGCAACCTATTGATTTCAGTCTCTACAGAATTGCCTATTTTAGACATTTTATAAAAATGAAGTCACATATATGTGGTCTCTAATGATTGGCTTATTTCACTTAGAAGAATGTTTTTAAGGCACATTCATGTTGAAACCTGTATCAGCATTTTATTCATTCTTTTTTCTTTAAAAAATTTATTTTTAATCGTACATTATAATCTCACATCATAATGAAGTTCAGAGTGATACGGACATACATGTACACAGCACTTGATGAGCTTCCCCTGGCTCCCACCCCACCCCACTCCCTCTCCTTCCCTATACAAGATATTGAGATTGGCATTGATAATTTTGTATATGCATCAGTGGAAGTGTTTCCTTCATCCATTCTCCCTCCCCCTATCTCCTCCCTCTCCTAGACCTCCCTCCATCACTTGACTGGAGTTTCTCCTCCTTTATATGGAATCCCTCTTTTATCCCAATTTCTCCCTAACTTCCATATATGAGTGAAAACATATGACCTTTCACTTTCTGAGACTGGCTAATCTCACTTAGCATAATATTCTCTAGATCCATCCATTTTCTTGCAAATGTAATTTTGTTCTTCTTTATTGCTGAGTAGAATTCCATTGTGTCTATATCCCATAATTTCATAATCCATTTATCTGTTGATGGACACCTAGGCTGTTTCCATGATTTGGCAATTGTGAATTGCTATAAACATGGATATACATGTTTAATTATAGTATTCTGATTTGAATTCCTTTGGAAAGATATCCAGAAGTGGTATAACTGGATCATATGGTGGTTCCATTTCCAGTCTTCTGAGGAACGTCCACACTGATCTCCATAGCAGCTGCACTAATTTGCAATCCCCCTGACAGTATATAAGAGTTCCTATTTCCCAACATCCTGGTCAGCATTAACTGTTAACGCTTTTTATGACTGAATAATATTTCATTCATGAATATACCACATTTTCCTTATTCATTCATCAGCTAATGGATATTTGAGTTGTTTCTACCTTCTGGCTGTTAAGAATAATGCTGCTGGCCAGGTGTGGTGGCACACACCTATAGTCCCAGTACTTGGGAGGCTGAGACAAGAGGATTGTAGGTTCTAGCCTCAGCAACTTAGTGAGACCCTGTTTCAAAACAAAAAATTAAAAGTAAAGTGGTGAGGGTGTAGCTCAGAATTAGAATGCTCCTCGGTTTAATCCCCAGTACCACACACACCCAGAATAATGCTACTATGAACATTCATATACAATTTTTTTCTGTGAACATTTCTCTTGAATTAATATCTAGAAGTGGAGTTATTAGGTTATATGGTAACTCAAATGATATATTTAACCATTTTAAGAAATCACCAAAGTTTTTTTTCATACTGGCTGTACTAATTTACATTCTCAAAAAAGTTTGTGAGAATTCCGATTTCTTCACATCCTCATCAACTACTATTATCTGACTTGCACTTCCCTCATGAGTAAGAACGTGAAGCATTTTTCATGTGCTTATTGTCTATTTGAATATCTTTTTTTAGAGAGATGTCTCTTTCATTTATTTCACCATTTCTTGATCAGATCTTTTCATTTTATTAGTTGTGAGAGTTCTTTATATATTCTAAGTATAAGTCCCTTATCAGATAAATAATTTATGAAAAAAAATTTCTGATTCTGTGGTTTGTCTTTTTACTTTCTTGAAAGTTAATTTTGATGGAGTCCAATTTATTTTTCTGCTGTTGCCCATGCTTTGGTATAATATCTAAAAATTCATTGTCAGGTCCAAGGCAATGATCGTTTATCCATATGCTTTTTTCTCGGAGTTTTATGGTTTTTAGCTTATGTTTAGATCTTTGATAAATCTTGAGTCAATTTTTGGAGACCATGTGAATTCAATGTCCAATTCCATTGTTTTGTATATGACTATCTCATTGTTCTAGTATCATATGTTGAAAAAATTTTTCTCTCCTTATTGAATTGTCTCGCCATCCTTGTCAATGGTTCAAAATCAGCCACTGAAATGTGTTTATTTCTGGACATAGTTGTATTCCACACATCTATATGTCCATCCGGATGCCAGTACTACAATGTCTTCATTACTCTTCCTTTGTAGTATGTACTGTGTAGTATTTCAGTATTGTGAAGTATGAGTCTCTTGACTTTGTTCTTCCTTTTCAAGATTGTACTTTAAAATACAATATGAATTTTATGGATGAATTTTAAAATTACCTTGTCAATTTCTACAAAGAAGCCAACTGATATTTTGGTAGAGATTGCTTTGAATCTGTAAATTAATTTGAAACATATTAACTTCTTAATCATATAGAGTCTTCCAATGAAAGAACATGGGTACTTTTCCACTTATTTACTTTTATTTTTTCTTCAAATACTGTTTTCTAGGTTTAAAAGTATAATTTTTGTACTTCCTTTTACTAAGATTTTTCCTAAATATTTTATTATTTTGATACTATTGTAAATCAAATTGCTTTCTGAGTTTCATGCCACTCTATTTATAGGACGGGTATAGAAATACAGTTGATTTTTGAGTATTGATTTTATGCCCTTCAAGTTTGTGTAACACATTTCTTAGTTCTAATAGTTTTCTAATGGGTTACTAAAGACATTCTCCATATAAGCTAAGGTGACTAGATACAGTTTTGCTGCTTCCTTTCCAACTTTAATACTTTTCTATTTCTTGACTGGTTGCTGTGGTTAGAACCTATTGAGTAGAAAGGTGAGAGTAGGCACCTTGTCTTGTTCTCAGAGGGAAAGCATAGTCTTTCATCATTAAGTATGATGGTAGCTGTAGGGAATCTTAGATGCCCTTCTGCAGGTCAAAAAGGTTTCTGTTTCTAGTACATTAAGTGTTTTTTACCATGAAATGGTATTGAATTTGTCAAGTTCTTTTCCTGGATCTATTAAGATGATCATGTGGGACTTTTTTGTTTTTTACTCCACTGATATGGTGTATTACATTAATTGATTCTCAGATGTTAAACCAATTTAACATTCCTGGGATAAGTCTCACTTGATCATGGTATAATTCTTTTATGCATTGCTGGATTTGGATTGCTAGTATTTTGTGGATGGCTTATGCATCCATATTCATAAAAACTGTTCTATAGTTTATTTTTTATTTTTATTTTATTTTAATTTTTTGTGGTACTGGGGATTGAACCCAGGGACATTCTACCTCCAAGCGATACCCCCAGCCCTATTTTTATTCTTTATTTTGAAACAGGGTCACACTAAGTTGTGGAGGGCCTCACTAAGTAGCTGAGGCTGGCAGTGAACCAGTGATCCTCCTTTCTCAGCCTCCCAAGTTCTGAGATTACAAGCGTGTGCCACCATGCCCGGCTTATTTCTTTTTTTATAATGTCTTTGTCTACTTTGGGTATCAAAGCAATACTGACCTCATAAAATACATTGGGAAGTGTTCCCTTTTCTTCTACTTTTTAAAGAGTTTGTGGCGGGGCGTGGTGGCGCACGCTTGTAATCCCAGTACTTTGGGAGGCGGAGACCGGAGGATCCGGGTTCCCGGCCAGCCTCAGCTCTCTCTCGCTCTCTCTCTCTCTCTCTCTCTCTCTCCTTAGTGAGGCCCTCCGCAACTTCATGAGACCCAGTTTCAAAATAAAGTATAAAAAATGGGGCTGGGGGCATAGCGCGGAGGTAGAATGCCCCTGAGTTCATTCCCCGGTACCGCAAAAAAAAAAAGAGTTTGTGAAGATTTGGTATTAATTTTTATGCAAATATTTGATAGAATTCACCAGTGAAGCAACCTGTAACCTAGCTCTGGATTTTTACCTTTAGGTAGTTTTTTGTTTGTTTTGTTTTATCTTGTTTTGGGGGTACTAGGGATTGAACCCAGGGACATTCTACCCCCCAGCCCTTTTCGTTTTTTTGTTTTTTGAAACAGAGTCTTGCTAGGCTGCTGAGAGTCTCGCTACTTGCTGAGGCTGTCCTCGAACCTGTGATCCCCCTGTCTCAGCCTCCCAAGTACTAGGATTACAGGTATGAGCCACCACACTGGCTTGTGGGTAGTTTTTGTTTGTTTGTTTGTTTGTTTTTGGTTTTTTGTGGTACTGGGAATGAACCCAGGGGCATTCTACCTCTGAGCTACACCCCCAGCCCTATTTTGTTTTTTCATTTAATTTTTTTTTTTTTTTTTTTTTTGCGGTACTGGGGATTGAACCCAGGGGCATTCTAACTCCGAGGTACACTGCCAGCCCTATTTTCTTTTTATTCTTTATTTTGAAACAGGTTCTCACAAGTTGTGGAGGACCTCACTAAGTAGCTGAGGCTGGCCACGAACCCGGATCCTCCGGTCTCAGCCTCCCAAGTACTGGGATTACAAGCGTGTGCCACCGTGCCCGGCTAAGTTTTTTCTTTTTTAAGTTGCTGAGAGTCTTGCTAAATTGCTGATGCTGATCTTAGTCCTGTCTCAGCCTCCCATGTACTGAGATTAAAGATATGGGATACCATGCCAGGCTCTAAATTTATATATTTATATCCTTTAAAGAAGAGCAGAAAGGAGAACAAGCATATATTTATTACTTTTGCTATGTTAACCTTACTGTTTATCATTTCCGGTTCTTCAATAAATCTATTGGTCTTCACTCATCACAACTGACACTTGGTTGGGGTTTTTTGCTTTTTGTTTTTGGTGGTACTGGGGATTGAGCCCATGGGCATTTTACCTCTGAGCTACACCACTCAGCCCTCTTTCTTTCTTTCTTTCTTTCTTTCTTTCTTTCTTTCTTTCTTTTTTTGAAAAAGGGTCTTCTAAGTTGTTGAGGCTGGCCTCAAACCTGCAATCCTCCTGTCTCAGCTTCCCAAGTACTGGGATTCCAGGCATCACACCCTGCCAAGAAGATAAATTTCGATTGCTAAGCTATTCAGTTTGTGGTAATTTGTTATGCAAACCCAGGCAAAAAAAATATATAGAAGAGGAGTGATATACAATTGGTAAGTTTAGGAGAAGTAAGAGGGCATGCTCATTACCTTCCATCAGTAAGCAGTAGCCATCCAGAACATAACTAATAAATACCTACGACAGACCCGGCTCTGTGCTGGATGCCACTAACCAGAACAAGGAATTCAGATATGGTTCATGTCTGGAAGAAATCTAGAGGCTAATGGGGGGGGGGGGATGTAGAAACTTTGTGTACACAAAACATACCAGAATATGGAGAGTAGCTGGGTATCTGGGTTTCTTCCTAGAGAAATTTGGGGAGCTTACACCTGTATTGACCTACCCATGTTGGGTAGCAGGGACATGGGTGGGAAATGAAGAATGTGAGTCAAAGCAGCCAGCCAAAAGAATTTCCTATGTGCTGACCAGATTCTCAGGTCCTATGGTGTTGAGGGGCAGTCTACTCTTGGATGACAGTTTATTTTGAACAGATGGGATAGGGCTTGGATTTGAGCCACATAGACAGTTATTGGCTAAGGTTTTCACCAATTTTCTAATGAGAAGTGTCTTAAGCAATCATCAAAACCATACTGGTTAACTAAAATATACTATAAACATGTAGTGCCAACACTAAATAATCTACAGTCAAAGCTAAGACAATTCAATAATTATCATTAGTTTATTTCACAGTATGGATACTATAATAATAGTGAAGAAAGCATAGGCTTTGGAGCCAGATTCAATGTCAAATGGAACATATGCTTAATGAGCACTAGTGAGATGCCAGCCCCTGCTAGGCACTGAGGAGAAAGAGAGGGAGGAGAGAGAGAGAGAGAGAAAGAGAGAGAGAGCGAGCGCAAGAGCAAGACGTGTCCCTGCTTGGGCAGGTTATTTTATCCCTCCAAGTCTATTTTCATATATGATAAATCAAGATCATAATAGCTATTTTGCATAGTTCCTGTGAGGATTAAACTTTTTTAAAAGAAAAAGCATTTAAAAATACTTAGGACAGTGCCTGGCAAATAACTATGTCCTACATGTATTTCCTTATCATTTCTATTCACTTTGCTTTCTGCGAAAAGCATCAAGTTAAAAAAAAGCCTTTTTAGGTATTGTTCCAATAGGTTACCAAATATCATACTCATGATAGCCAAATTTTAAGACTTAGAGAAGTCTTAAAATCTGAGCAAGGCTGGCTCTTGTTTCAGTGAACCAGCTCTTGAATTATCAAGGATAAAGCTTTCAGGATCTTAAGGGTATTCTTCTAGAAGGTCTGGAGATGTGTATTATCTCTTTTCTACTTTACCACTTTTCTCATCTTTAACTCTATACGATTGCTCTCGGGTTAAAGAAGAAAATCATTTGTTGAAGTAGAATAGGAAGAGGTTATCATAAAGAATAATCTTCAGGTGCTGAAATAACAACGCTCCATCCTCTTAAAAGAATAAGAATGACCTTATATTTTTATAGTTTTATATGTGGAATGTAATAACATATATTCAGTAATGTATGGCTATCTCCCCTTTTTTAGAATAAGATAAAAGCAATGTAAGATAGAAGGTGAATCAATTTCTGTAACCTTCAAAAATTGTACTGCATATAGTAGGGAACATATAATTGAGATAACATATCACTATGGGTGTATTATCTGCTGTATTGAGCTAGGTTCTCCATGTACCAAAGCAACTGCCAGTTTGCCTAAACACTCTGGGAAGAACTTTTCCTTTCTTTTCACAACTTCAGGGAGTGACTTCTAATACTCACAGAACCCAGCCTATGTATTCATAATCCCAAAAGTTTTGATTAGGTTCAAATTGCTCTCCAAATTACTTTTAAATCCTATCTAAGGGAATGAATTGCAGTTTTTCGAGGCAATGTGCTCCTTTCTCTTAATTCGGTCATCCTTTCCCTTCAGCCAGTCTACTTCCCATGAATCAGAAGAATTTTGATTTGGGATAAAATGCTAACTTTCTTAATTAGGCTTCTTGCTTTTATTCTAATCTCAAATTCTCCCCAATTTCCTAAATCTACTCCCTTTATGTTTTGCACTTGAAGAAACATAGAGTTGGGTTGTAAATAGATTTAGTCCAAACTATCTGTCATATCCATCCATTTTTTATTTTATTAGGCAAATACTGAGTCTACACAGGGTACAAAGTTAAGCTCCATAGAGACCACCAAGAAATTAAGCACGAGTGCCGTGGCTACACTTGAAAGTTAAACCACATAATACCAATGCAGTCACTCTTTTCTATACGTTTCTCGTTTGTGCATAAGCTTATACTCCTTTCATAAAGTAGTAACTGTCTATGAGCAAATAAATAATGCTAGAAATTTTATCTTTTATGCATTTGGTTGCATGTACAATATTCATAGCTGTGATGTGTAATGAAACTACCTACTGCTTAGAGATCCCTGAAAAATCTGCATGCAATGGCATTCATTTAAGACAGAACAATCACACAATTTGAACACAGTGTAAGCAAAATAATAAGCAGAGAACAATCTTCTGCTTAATGCAAAAGTTTACTTAACAGATTGATAACGTCCTTACCAAAAAATAGCAGGCACCGTTTTCACAGTTTGTTCCCTTCTGTATGACTTACAAACTAAGCAAGATAGTACAATTACTGAACTTTGTTGTAAATGCCCAGACCCCCTGACATGCTCTCACAGGAAATCATTCAGTAATACAAAAGCATTTCTCTCCATAGCGCATAGTTTATATGGTTTGTCAGAAAATACATACACTACATTAAAATCAAGAAATAAAGGGGGTCCATGTGTAGAAAACAAAGTTTAAATAAGGAGAAGTGTGGGGTTATTTTCTCTAGCAACAGATATCAGATATCATTGCAAAACCTTCACTTAATGCTTATTGATGAACCTGGCCAATGGTAATGTCTCCATCAGAAGTAATTGGTCCCCAAAACCAATATGCTTCCCGTAGCACCAGCCCTGACCTTTCACGTTTCTTTTTTGGTTCCAAAGCTGACTTAGTCATCTTTCAAATCATGAAAGTGTTAAGTGGGAGTAGTCATAAATCAGCATTTTAAAGTCGACTGCCAGCATGAACTCTCTATATTTAAAAGGGGAGGGGGTGATTTAAGACCACACTCAACAGGACTTCACAGTTGTTAAATTCAGCTTTCTAGTGATCTGGTAACTCTGAAATATGAGGGTCACTTTAAAAAAAATCAGGCTGCCCAAATACAAAGCACATACAGATATACACGTACACCCATGAATACTGGAAATAAAAAATATAAAATGAGATGCTTTCCAAGTAAAATATCCTAAAGTAGAAACCATTTGAATTTAAAGGACATTTAAGTACAGGGTTTTATTTGAATATCCTTAAGCTTTTTTTCCCTTTATGTAAAATTACATAACAATGCATTTGCTTCTCTATTTACTAACATTGGAAGCAATAACAGAAAAAAGAGAAATAGATCAAATCCACTCGTGTCTTGCATAACCACGTGAAACTCCGTATTGAATTTCTTTGATGAATGCAAATTTTTAAGAATATGTATAATCGTGAAGATCCAATATTTGTAGCACAAAGTTTGAAATACATTTGCTTAAGATACAGTATAACTGCATCTCTATGCAAAAAAAAACTTAAAAATAATTTTTAAAAGTAAATCTGGAAAAACAGTTTGCTAATTGGGTATTTCCAAAACAATTGGTTATTCAAATGAAGTCTACTTTTTGGGAGGACACATTTTAAAGCATGTCTTAGTTGGTAGAAATAAAGAGCCAGATTATGGTGTCTGTCACATATCCAGACATTCACAGTTGAATATGGCAAAAATTCTCTACAACCGGGCTGGTCAGATATTTAGTAGAAAAGGCAGCCGTCTACATGGTGTGAATTGAGAAATACTGGGGAGCGTCCTGCCAAAAATATCTGTCCCATCCCCCATGTTCTTATTACCATTTCTCCTGTAGCATTTAGAATTCAAATCACTAGTCATTATTTTTTCGCATCATTAAAAATCTTTACCAGAAAGCAAACATATTATCTAAGAAGTCATTAATAAGTCATTAACACCTTACCTTGAATTAAATCAATCAGACCATACAAATAGTTTACTTAAAGGCCCAGAGGGAGTATAATATCAAACAGGTAATTTTGATGAGGGTAGGGATTTAAAAAATACAACTGTCAGGCTTTTTTTTTTTTTGGAAGAAGGGGCCCTAAAATACTTGTTGGCTTGTAAGAGGAAGGAGAATCGCAGAAAGCCATAATGCAAAAGTTGGAAAAGATACAAAAAGAAGAGAACCTACAGCATCATTTCCTTCCAAAGCAACAAATATAAAACTTGAGTGTGATTGACAGCTTTCAAAACAGAGTAAGAGTACGTGATTTATACTCCTAGCCTAAAGGATCCAGGCTTCAGCGACAGCGCTCAACTCTGGATTTCTGGTGACAATTCTGAGTGCCATAGAGTTCTCAGCACTATTCTGAACCAATGCGTAGGACACAGCAAAGAGCGTATTGCAGTGACATGACTTAACTGTAAGACTTGCATACCACGTCCCCAGTCACATTGTTCATAAAAATCAGACAGTCAGTTATTGACTTCTTAAAGTTGCATTCAGATATTCTGAGACAAATAATATCAAAGGCAAGGTGTATGTTTTGGGGTAGGGATGTAAGATACTGGTTCAATTCAAGTGACTAATTCAAGCAGCTGGTCTGACAATTCTGTTTTCTGTTTTTTGGGGGGTTTCTTTTGTTTTATGTATGGTGCTGGGGATTGAACCTAGAGCCTGGCACATGGTAGGCAAGTGCTTTTCAGCTATGCTGAATCTGCAGCAGAAGAGGCCTGACAATTCCACCAAGTAATCCTGCTCTGACACATAGCCACACCCTCACCTCTCACTGAGTGTGCACAATCCCCAACTTTTTTTGTTTTTGTTTTTGTTTTTTCTTTTGGTACTGGTGATTGAACCCGTGGACATTCTAACTCCCAGCTACATCCCGGCCCTATTTTATTTATTTTTTGTTTTGAAAGAGGGTCTCACTAAGTTGCTGAGGGTCTCGCTAAATTGCTGAGGCTGGTCTCAAACCTGTGATCTTCCTGTCTCAGCCCAGAATCTCCAAGTTCTATAGACGATTGGCCTGTAATCACATACATTGCTCTTTTAATCAATAAAGGAAACTTCAAAATATGAGCACATTATTGAAAATTTCATGAGTAGAAATTCTCTGAAGTAAATTAACAATAAAAGAATAAAGCAGTTAAACGAGTATATTTTTCATGCTTTGGGGCTATGTGTTTAACAGTTTTCTAAGAGTTCATTCATTTATAAAAAATATATATTTTGGTTATTATCTCCTAAAATTGAAATTAGATATTTAATTGACTGGAGGGAATGAAAGTCACTCACTTTTAAGTACAACGACTATCTTAAAATATTTCTATAAAATGCTTCATACGATCACAATCAGCCCAAATTCTTGGCAAAGGTTCTTTTGTGTATATATAGTTGTTTTTATAATGTCATGCTGTAAGAGCTAACTCCTTCAGAAACATGTTTATCTTAATTAGGAAAGTCAACAGACTTCTAATGGGAAGAAATGGGTATTTTTCTCTGTGGTATCTAAGGCATCAAAGGCCCAGTTCTCCTGCCAAACCAATCTTCCTTCCTTCCTGCCTTTTAAACCCAGGTGATTGCAGACAGCTGAGCAGCCATTTTCCCCAAAGCCTCTGTTGACCTGGCTCAGTCTCTGCTCTGCTATCCCATCTCCTCCTGCTCTCTCCCTCCCTCTTCTCCCTCTCTGTGTTACTCTTTCTGTAGTGGGTTTTTTTTTTTTTTTTTGGCCTCAGGAAACCTAGGGATATTCATGGCACTGAGGCAAATAATGTGGAATTAAAAACTAAATTCTTGAGCCCTTATCCTAGCAACAAGCCCATCACCATCTGTCAGAGGACAAGTCTGCCATTATCTGCTGCATTCTTTATACAAGCTCCATCACCTGTGAGGGGGACACTGCCCCTTTCCTGGGTTGTCTCTTTGTCACTAGAGAGAGTGGTCTGTTTCCCTCAGATCCTGTAAAATTAAAGAAAGCAAATATGACTGGGACCACTTACAGCAAATTTTAAAAGATGTATCAGAAAGCCCTGAATGGCCATTCAAAGTCATCTGATAATTGTCATCTGTGTATAATAAAGCCTGACAAAAATATATTGTTGATGCCTCTCAATGACCATTATGTTACTTAAATTAGAAAAGAGCAAATGGAGTGCCCAGGTCTGCATCTTCAGTGTTCAGAGTCTCCAACTCGTTTAGAATATTGTCCTATAATCACATGCTTTGCTTTAAAATGGTTATCCTCGTCATTTATTCATTTTCAGCTTCAAAATTTTATTCATTTCACCTTTCAAAATGCCATCAAAATTTATATTTTGAAAATGGCATTAAAATGTTATTTCAGTGACTGCAGGGTGAGAATCAATCCATTTGGACAACTAGTGTAATCCAGGATGAAATTTTTCCCTGGGAAAATGCTTAAAACAGTAAAGACAGTAACTAGGTCATATTTTATGCAGTAAAATTTATATTATTAGGAACAAACAAGGTTTGTTTCCTCTCTTAGAGTAAGTCCATAGAAAAGAAGCAAATATCCATAGAAAGACACTTCGAAAACTCCAACCAGAGTACGAAGTGCATATATGGGAAAAGGCTCTTATTATTTTCTTCCTAGAAAGGAATATACATAGAGCTTTCTGATCCAATAAACTAAGAAAAACATATTTTTGAATTTCTACTGTGTGCCAATCAGAATAGAGTACATTGCCAAAAATTTGAACATTGAACATTTCAAAAATTTATCCTATTCTTTGTAATAAATACATCAATAAATAGAAAAGTACCTCTTGAAGCCTGGAAAATATTAGCTCTATAATTATAACTAACTTTCAGTTGGTATTTATTATTTTAAAATCATTTTTCCTACATTATACCATTTGATAATCATAAAGAGCCTAAGATATAGACTGAGGCCATTACCATCGCTCATTCAAAGATGAGGAAATTCAAATTCAGAGAGCTAGGTTGGTCTGCCCATGACTCCCCAAGCTAAGAATCCAAAATCTCCCTAGTTCAAATTTGAAACAAATATGGTTTCTAAAACAGATATTGTTTGTATAACTACCATCAAACAGGAAATACATATGAATGCAAATGCTCAAGCTAAGGCAGCAGTATCTTTCTATTCTCTAGGATAGATAGTTGACATATTGGTTGGCATATTCAAAGTGTGTTACGTGGGCTCCATTTTTGTAAGTCAGTATCCCAGGCATTCTCTGTAAAGTATGACTGGAGTTACCTGTGTGGATGTTTTTAATCTTCCTTGAAAGATTAAAGATTAAAGATTGTATTTCTATCATCTGTATATGGGTAGTAACAATTTCCTACGTGTTTCATACATGGCTTTTGCTAAAATTGTCCTAGTCCAGCCCCAGTTGAAAGTCCTTGCCAACAAGGTAGGGATTTAAAGAAGCAGCTGAATCATTCTCTTCTCTTGTCTGTGAATATGCTTGATGTAAGGAGGGAGCAGCTTAAAATTTTACTTTTTAATTATAAATTATTTGCCTCAGTGCCGTGAATATCCCTAGAATTCCTGAAGTGAAAGAAAGAAAAAAAAATGCAGAGAAAGAGTGACAGAGAGAGAGAGAAAGAGAGTGAAAAGAGATCAAGAGATGGCATGACAGTACACATTATAATATAGTTTGGATCTCAAATGTCCCCCAGAGCCCCATGTGTTGAAGACGTGTTCCCAGCCCATGGCAGTATTGGAAGGTTATGGAACCTTAGGGAGGTGGTGTCTTGTGGGAGGCCCTTGGGACAGTAGGGGCGTGCCTTTGAGGGATACTGGAACCTCAATCCCTTCCTGTTTCTCTGTTGGTGTCCTGACTGCTGTAAGGAGAGCAGCTTCCTCTACCATGTGCTCCCACTCTCATGCACTGCCTCACCACAGGCCCAAAGGCAGTGGGCCAAATGACCGTGGACTGAAACCTCTGAGCCCATGAGCCAAAAGGAACCTTTTCTCCTTTTAAATTGCTTATCTTGAATATTTTGTTACAGTGGCAGAAAGCTAACTAACACAACCTGTCTGGCTATACCATATCAGAGTAGGACAAAAGTACATGTTAAAATGGTTACCAGATAATGTATATTCTAAGATCACAGAAGGAAACTTTGATCTCATACATAGGCATTCTCAGGGTGAGTGTGTGGTATTGGAGATTGAACCCAGAGACATTCTGCCTCCAAGCTATACCTCCAGCCCTTTTTATTTTTTATTTTGGAACAGAGTCTGGCTAAGTGCTGAGGCTGGCCTTGAACCTGTGATCCTCTTGTCTTAGCCTTCCAAGTACTGGGATTACAGTACTGGGCTAAGAATATTCCTTTTGTCTAGGATGTCCAACTACTCCAATTTGCCTGGGATTGAAGGGTTCTAGGGAAACTTTCAGTGCCAAACTGAGAAAGTCCCAGACAAACCTCCGTGAGCTGGTTGCCCTACCTAGCTATGAGATGACAACTTGCAATTTAATTTGGCACCAATACTCACAGTCTTTCACATTTCTTTATACAACATTTTAGGGAAATAGAACTGAAAAGGACCCAGGTTTCCATTTTGGGAATCATAGGTCCAAAATGCACCTATTTATCTTAAATCTGGGGCTCCAAACTTCTTAATTTATGCAAGCAACTGTGTGATTTTACCAAACTGAGATGGTTGCTCGTCTTATCCCAGTGACTCACCTTGTGCTGAGATCAGAAGCTGACTTCTGATTCCCTCCTTTACTGACTGCTGCTGAATTATCCATTCACCTCATTATACCCATATTCCCCTTTACCAAGCATGAGCACCTGATCATTTGTTACTAATGCGAGACAACAACAAAAATTATCCCTATCCCAGCTCCTTTTGTAATGAGTGCTGCCCTGCTGTTCAGGGAAGCAATGGGATCAATGTGTTGCACTGGGGTGGGCAGGTTGGCAGGGCAACAACTCTTTACTCAGAAAACTGAATTTGGAAAAGAGTATGGGAAGCCAGGCATGGTGGTACACACTTGTAATTCCAGTACTTGGGAGGCTGAAATAGGAGAATCGCAGGTTTGTGGCCAGCCTCAGCAACTTAGTGAGGCCATCAGCAACTTAGTGAGACCATGTTTCAAAACAGAAAATAAAAAAAGGGCTGGGAGTATAGCTTAGAGGTAGAATGCCCCTAGGTTCAAACCCCAGTGCCATAAAAGAAAGAAAGAAGGAAGGGAAGGGAAGAGGGAAGAGGGAAGAGGAAAGAAGGAAGGGAAGGAAGGAAGGAAGGAAGGAAGGAAGGAAGGAAGGAAGGGAAGGGAAGGGAAGGGAAGGGAAGGGAAGGGAAGGGAAGGGAAGGGAAGGGAAGGGACAAGCTTGTAATCCCAGTTCTTGGAAAGCTGAGACAGAAGAATCACAGGTTTGAGGCCAGCCTCAGCAACTTAGTGAGAACTTGTTACAAAATAAAAAATAAAATTGGGCTGGTGGTGTAGCTCAGGGGTAGAATGCCCTTCAGTTCAAATCCAGTACCACACACACACAATCAAAGGGTGTGAAAAAAAAGTATCAATAATTTATCCTGTCTTTCCTATATCAACTATGTGTTAAGGCAACTAAATAATTAATGAAAGATTTTTTTTTCTCTTAGGAGAATTCCAACCAGTGAACACACAAAGAATGCTGGAATTAGAAAAGTCTCCATTTTGCAAACCTGAACAATATGAAAGATACAAGCTTGATCATCGATGAATACAAACCTGTAGTTGAAAAGTTGTTCAGGAACTTCAGAATTCCAACACCACTGTTCAAGCTCGGAGTCCTATAACATGAGACATTCATTCACCATGTGCCTCACACAAAAGGCATACACAGAATCACCTGTGAAATGTTGTCGTCTGAAAAAGAAATAAAACAAAACCTGAAACTAATTATAGTGGATGCCTCCGGTGCTCAGGTCTCTTCCTTCTGCTGACCTCTGCTTTCAGCAGCAGCTCTGGGGCTCAGTTCTAACTCCCTGCATGCAAGCATCCAAAGGGAAACAGGAGGGAGTGGGCAAAGGTGCGAAGCTTCCCAGGGGTCCCTGCTCAATACAGCTGCTGTCTACAGTGGGCACCTGTATGACCCAACCCTAGATGACCTTTCCCTCTTTTCCTGTCTCACTCTCCCTCCTCCCTCACTCTTGTCTTGTGGAGCCAAATGAACTATCAGCATCTGCACCTGCAGTCCTGGTGACAATCCCCCTCTCATAAGTGCTTTAGTTAAGTCACTAAGGAAACTGAGATCTAATCACCCACTTTCAGGACACATGGGAGGTAGAGGAACTAACCTTGACTCAAGGAATGGGCAAACTTCTCAGAACAAAGAGCTGTTATTCCCAACAGATCGATTGTGTGAAAAGAAAGGAAGCATGGAAGGGAAGAAGGATGGTAGGAAGAAAAGTATGAAAGGAAGGTGGGCAGGGGGAAGTCTTTTTTTTTTTTTTTTTTTGCAGTACCGGGAATTGAATGCAGGGCTGTTCTACCTCTGCGCTACGCAGGGGGAAGTCTTTTACAGAACAAGAAAGACCTAAAACATGGCAACTAGCAGCAATATGTGGATCTTATTTGAATTCTGATTTCAGCAAAACAGCAACAAAAAGGTCATTTTGGAAATAAGTGGGAGAATTGGACCAAGTACTAGGTGATATCGATTAATAAAATGTCCCAGAGTCCCATATATAGGACATATATTTTGTTGTTCAATTGAAGTTTTCATAGGTGGCCCATATATGTGGGACTCTGGAATATAATGGTTTTTAAGAAAAGTGTTGTTAATTTTGTTAGGCACAACCATGGTAAAGTGGAAGTGGTTATAGAGAATGAAAAGCTTTATCCGATAAGATACATGCTAAATCATTAATCAGTGAAATAATACTTTACCTGAAATTGTTTTGAAATACTCCAGCAAAGCAAAAAATTAACAGTAGGGAATAGATGAAATCAGTTTATTAAAATCCTGATCATTATTGAGGGTGGTAATAAGAAAAGGGAAATCATTATTATTATCACTCTATTTTTGATTAGTTGGAAATTTTCTATGTATAAAATGTTTAAAAAAGAAAAATGTGATGGCTTGAAAGGCCCTGTATTTGGACACATGAAATGGCACCAACTGTAATTTGTTTCAATGTAGTTGACTCAGTCGATGAATCTTGTGTTTTAATTTCAGTTTGACTCCAGCTGTGAGAGGAAGGACAGAGCAGGCGCCGTGACGGGGAGCCCCTGGAAGCTACTTGGCGTCCAGAGGTGTGTCTGTCCCCTTCTTGTCACCAGAAGCAAGTCCCAGTGAACGTCATTTTGTCACTGTTGAGCACCCTCTGGAGTTCTCTCCAATTTCTGTGCACTCAAGAAACAAAATTCTAAGCTGGGCATGGTGGCGCATGCTTGTAATCCCAGTACTTTGGGAGGTGGAGACCGGAGGATCCGGGTTCGTGGCCAGCCTCAGCTCTCTCTCTCTCCCTGTCTCTCTCTCTCTCTCTCTCTCTCTCTCTGTCTCTCTCTCTCTCTCTCTCTCTCTTCTC
>PVJS01012315.1:0-44106 GCA_004027185.1 Glis glis | reverse complement strand
GGAGAGGAGAGGCGTGTCAGGTTGGGAAAGCATCTCTCCTAAAGAAAGGTTAAGAGAAAAGGGTTATTGCCAGGAAATGAACTGTCTGGCCGCGGATTGTTTATGTATGTGGCGTTCCCAAATGCCAGCTGTCATCCATCTCTGTGGAGGACAGAACTGGGAGAAACAAGCAACACAGAAGTTGGGTGGATGCAGGAGAGATTCGGGAGAGACACTCGTGGAGGCTCCCGAGTTATTTTTCTTTAGGTGACTTAATTTCTTTGAAGATGCTGATGAGGACAAAGCGAGTGGCCAGGATGTCAGCTGATACTTGCCACCTACTGAGCTCTTTCTATGAGCCAGACAGAGAGGCGGGTAGACAAAGCAGAGGACCTGCCTAGAAACTGCGATCCTGGTTATGAAAATGACTGGTTCTGTGAAATTGGGCAGGTCGTTTCGCTTTTCTGGTTTTGATTTTTTAATATGTAAAACGAACAGGTTAGATTAGATATTCCTAAGGTTTCTTCCAGCAGTAAAATCGAACATTCTACATTTTTTTTGAGGTTAGAAACCAAGAGAATAGGGACAGTTGAGTGCCTCTTCTTGCGTAGGGACTATGCTGAGGGCCTGATGTATCTCATTTCATCTTCAAGAGAACCCCACAAGGAAGGTGTTTCCCCTATTTTAGAGTTGTCCCTTTGGGCAAGTGCTATTGGTATTAGATCCCACGAGCACTATACATGCTTATGAAACACCTATCAAACCAGTAGCTTTCTTGGTAGATGCCTGAATACACACTGGCTTCAGATAACCTCTGTTCCTAAGGGCTCAGAGATGCAGCAGAGAGATAAGTCAGACCCAGACTGAAGTAAGTAGCTAGAGCAAGTGGATGGTACCAACCACAGCGGCTCCCTGGTAAGAGTGTTGGTATGACTGATTTGTGGATGGACGAAGGAAGGTCTGAACTGGGATGATAACAGCACACTACATCTTCTATAGGACTTCAGAGTTTGCAAGACACTGACATTTTACACTTTGAATTTTACTTGATTTTTCTACCACTCTCTGAAATTAGGTATGAGAACTCGCATTATTAAATTATTATTGACTATTAATTATTCAGCTGAGAATTAGAGAAGCAGCTCATGCAAGGGAACAGGATTCTCTTTCTGCATGTCAGACATCCCTACAGTTAGACAAACTCCGTGCTGATGACGGCCTGATACCTTACCAGGCCTCGGATTTTCTGTCTGCACTACCTCTGCCCTCAGGGAAAGACATGTCTCATAGTGTTGTGTCCTTAGAATTTACCAGGAAGGCTACAGGTCAGGTAGGGCTTCTTTTTATCAAAGCTTCAGAGGGAAAGCCCAGGGTTTCTTCAAATCTGCAAAGTACAGAGTGAGAGGACTTTAACCAAGGTCACCTACTAAGTGCCCAGCATCTCAGGGCTTTTAGGTCAGAGCTGGTCGGTGGGAACTATGTGGCTTCATGGCTAGAGTCTGGGCAGTGTGCAGAGGATTAGGGGCCACAGAGAAACATGGTGTCTCTTTCTCTCAGCACCCCTCACCCCAGCTTGTGTTTTGCCTGGGACCCTTGCACAGCCCAGCTCCATCTCTCTGGCAGTTGTGGTATCTCTTTTAATGACATTAGCTGCCACTTACTCAACACCACCACATGCTGGCCCCTTTATTTATGTTTTCTAAGTTAATTTTCCAACTTCTCCAATGAGCAGGTTATTGCCCCACTTTAAAGATAAGAAAATTGAGGCCCAGACTAATTGTACTGTCAGTGGGCCTGGAACCCAGCTCTGTCTGATACAAAAAACAAAAGCAAAACAAAGCTAGGCCACACGGACTCCTCTCCTTCAATTTCTGGGGTAGAAGGAAGCCACTCCTCTATACACTAGCTATGGCTGCTTAAAAAGCCTTGAGCATGGGGAGGGGCAGGGGCGCGCTGGGGCTCTGTCTGTGCCCCCAGCCCATTGGTGGGACAGGAACGCTGCCTTTCTGCTCCCTTCTGCACTACACACATGTTGCCCTCCTCTGAGTGAGGAGCCGGGGCCTAGGTGGGGAGAGAGGACAGGGACCACAGTGCTGCGGGAGAGGTAGGTCCACACTCCCAGGAGTGAAGGAGGCCCTGGGGAGGGGCAGGGGAGGCAGGCTGACCTGGCCTGTAAGAAGAGCCCAGAGGCTGCCCGGCACTGAGGGAGGGTGAGTGTGCCCAGCTCTGGCCCACACTCCTTGTGAGGCTCCTCCCAGAAGCCAGCTTGTCCAGTGTCCCTAGAGCTCACTGTCACAGCAGCCTGGCAATGCCCTGGAGACTCCAAGAGTGTCGTTTTTTAGAAAACATCCAGACACTTGGGTATGGCTGGGCCTCGACTTCCCTCTTTATAAGCTGTGAGGGGTCCTCTTGGGCCATGTGGTCACCAAACACCCTGGTGGAGTGAGGCCCTGGACACATCCAGGAAGCAACAGTGCTCACAGTTCACTCAGACGCCCGTCCCTGTAGATGCACCGTGGGCCTGGAAGACCGTACTTACTCCCTCCAGCCCAGGTAAGGAAAAGAGTCTGGGCTCTAGATGCAGATGGACCTGTGTTCTTAGCCCCGTCCCCTGAGCAGAGCACGGGCAAGCTCCCCCCTCTGTGCCTGCTTCTTCACCTGCAACACAGGAATGATGTCTGACCTCACACGGCTGTTGTGTGGTTTAAGTGAAAAAATAGACGCACAGCACTTTACACAGTGTCTGGCATGTAATAAGAGCTCGTAAACCACAGGTATCATATTTATCATTCTGGTGGGTGTTACACCCCACCCCCTGTCCCCACCGACTGAGCCACTTTGTGAAGAGGATGTGACCCATTAGGCCAAGGGTGGCACCTCCCCTTGGAGGAGGGGTCCCAGGCCGTGGAAAGTGCTGCCAGGGCTCCTTTTACCAGAGCAGTGAGTCTCCACGCTCCATCTGTACTGGACAGGGCTAAGAGAGTGACCTCTGTCAGACAAGACTGGCAGGAAGAGAAGCTAGCATTTGTTTGTTTGTTTTTTGGTACTAGGGATTGAACCCAGGGGCAGTCTACCTCTGAACCACACCCCCAGTCCTTTTAAAAAATTATTTTGAAACAGGGTCTTGCTAAGTTGCTGAGGGCCTCACTAAGTTGCCAAGGCTGTCCTTGAACCTGAGATCCTCCTGTCTCAGCCTCCCAAGTACTGGGATTACAGGTGTGTGCCACTGCGCCCAGGTGCTCTCATCCTTTCTAAGGGACAAGGAGATGATGATTAAAAAGTAGATTTGCTGTTTTAAACATTTTGTTATAGAAAATTTCAAACATATTTAAAAGTAGAAAGAGCAGCATCATAACCCTCAGTGTACCCATCACCTGGCTTAATCACCTGGCTTAATTTATGGCTAATTTTGTTCCATCTGTACTTCTTCCCCATATTATTCAAATAAATCCCAATAAATCTGTAAGCATTTCACCTTTAAAAGATAAGGACTCTAAAAAAATTAGCCAGAAAGCTCCTACCACACCTAAAAATTTTCATTGGTAGTTCCCAATATCATCAAAAATCTCCTGTTTCAGATTCTCAATTGTCTAAGAAATGTCATGGATTTTTAACAGTTGGTTTCTTTGAATCAAGATCCAAATAAGGCTCACACATTGCAATTGGCTAAACCAGTGTTGAAGATGTCTTTATTCTACAGCCCCCCACTCCCCACCCATCTCTTTTTTTGTTTCTCTGCAGTTTATTTTTGGAAGAAAGCGGGACTTTTGTCCTATGGCATTTTCTGCAATCTGGATCTTGCGACTGTGTTCCTGTGGTGACATATGACCGTCCGTTTGTCTTTGAGGGGTCGGGACACCAAATCGGCACTTGTGTGGGAATCACAGAGTTTAATTCCCCCTGCCCCACCTAGAGGGGCTCCTTTCTCCTTTGTCCCTGACCCCAGCCTGCCAGAGCAGAAGAATGGGAGACGTGGCGTGAGCGGTTTCCTGAGGGTTCCCGGCAGCATGACCAGGGACTGTGCTATTATTTGGACTAGACCCTCTCTCTGTTTTTATGATCAGAGACATCTTTTCATAAAGCAGAGCAATTTTCTGCCAAATAGCCAGGATTGTTTTCCCTCCTTCTAGAGCAATAAGGTTCAGGATTTGTCTCCCTCTTGACTTTCAAGAGCATGTTTTCTCAATTCTTTCCTGAAATTAAAGTAAAGGTCAAGGAGGCTGGTCTGAGCCCCAGCTCTCCCTCCTCTCCCGACTCCTGTCTGCGAGAGGTTGGCAGCTAAGTGAGCCTAAGTGATCGGCTGCCTCCTTGGACTTGGGTGACCTCCCCTGCCCCCAAGACAAACTGAGCTCAACTTCCCAATTCTTCTTCTTTGTGGGGGAAAATTGAAGAGGGAGAGAAAGGGGGAGAGAGGAGAAAAGAAAACAGTGCCAACTGTGGGCTCCCTTCTGAATTTAGATCTTCTGAGCAATTTCTAGAAGCTTCATTCTCCCCACCGTGTTCCCTGTCCCAGGGAGGGGGTTCTGGCCCCACCTCTCCACCTGCTTCCCACCCGCCCATGTTCTACTGTGCACGTGAGTTGCCCGAGCGATCGGCCCCTTCCCTCGCACAGTTCTGGTACCTGAGGGTTTTTAATCAAAAGGCAGCACAGGCAGAGAACAGCACCCCTGCTTAGCGTCACTGGAGCCACTCTCCCCACCCCTCCCGCACTGAGTCACTCCAGCGAACAGTTAATTAATGTGTGACACTTTGACAGTTTGTGAGGAGACGTTTTTACGGAGCCATCAAAATCCACAGGGATGGGGCTGTCAGGCAGACACCCCTTCCTGCATCTCCAGACCCTGCCTCACCTCTCTGCAGACCCTGGGGGCCTGCAACAAGACCAGGCAGCCAATCTCTGACATCCACTGCTGTCGGGACCTCTCTGGGTGTGCTACAGTTCCAGGGACACCTGGGCAGACTGGCGGTGATACCTGGCTACCTGGGCAAGAAGCAGGAGGGCAGGGAGTGTCTGGGATGAGAGCCCCAGAGGTGAGGAGGCCTGAGTCCTGTTCAGCTCTGCTTTCCCCTGCTCCTAGCAACTTCTCACCCAGGGGCCCCCTTGCAGCTGGCCAGGAGCTACGTGTGCTCCAGCTTGTCCCTGGGGACACCCCCCCATACCTCTGCGGATGAGCTGAACCGCAGTGTCACTCAACACTGGCTGGTGCTGATGTGGGAAGATGGCTCCCGGGCCACTTTAGCTGCTGTGACTTCACTCTTAGTGTCTGGACTCTAGACAGCATGAAACCCTGGCCCCAGGCCTCCAGTAGCCCGGAAGCCATCCTGCCAGCTCTGCTCCTCTCTACAGGAGGCACATCCCCACCTCTCACCTGTCGCTGTCTGCACTCGCTCTCCCTTTCCACGCCAAATAACCCTGGATGCCGCTGTGAAGGTCCCACTTGAAGAACACCCAGTGGCCCCCAACCAGCTGGGCATCCAACCCCAGCCCCCACCAGGACCAGGACCCCGAGGGCCGGGGAGAGATCTCAGAGGAGGCCCTGATCCCCCTTGAGAAGGATCGGGGGAAAATGACCATAGAATTGAAAAAGACCCAGGGACCGGCTTATGCCGGCTTTGCCCTTGAGTGAGCATCTAGCTCCGTGGATGTCTCCCCAACATTATCGAGCACCTGTTCTTGCCAGGTACTATGCTGGTGAGGTGAGAAGACCGTAAGAGACAAGGTGGACGTGCTCCTCACACTGGGCTAGCTCACATTTTGGAAAGAAGTATAGACACTCAACAAATAATTAAACAAATAACAACTTAATTATTATACCTGTGGTTAAGTGTCGTCCAGGAGTATGTGTGTTGTGAAAGCCTCCGGAAGGTTTCCCTGGGGAAGGAGCTGAGAAGACAGTCCTGAGGGGGAAGGAGGAGGGGAGGAAGCCCATTGGGACTGTGTGCCCCTGGGCCTGATGAGGAGTTGGAATGCTGCAACTCAAAGGAGGGAAGGTGGCTGTGCATCCTGCTAGCTTTGTAGATTTGGTGACAGGAAGTTGGATGAGTGTCCATGAACAGTTTCTCTTTTTGCTATGAGGTAGGAAGTGAGGCCAGAGGCTACAGAAGTGGGGGGCAGGGGCGATGAGCAGGTGCCTGTGCTGCTGAGCTCAGTCAGGGGGCCACTGAAGGCTCTCAAGATGGTGTCCCCCCTCCTGACTCTGGTTGTGCAGGGCCAGACACAGCCAGAAAGCAAGATGGCGAGAGATTTTTCTAGGCTGCCTTGCACTTTCTAAGCAAACCTTGATGGTGTCCCCACAGATAAGGTGTCTAAACTCTGCTGTTCTGCAGAACCAACTCCAAGTTGGGTTCACCCTGCCTGGAGGGGAGGTGTCAGTGTGTGGGGAGCTCCCTGGTGACCCTCACAGAAGCCTCTGCCACCCCAAAGGGTAGGCCAGACCTGAGGAGGGCAGGTTTCGCTCCAGCCTACGTCTCTGAATGGTGCAGACCAGTTCCCCCATGGCAGTGTTGAGGCTGTGGCTGGGGAGGGAACCCAGGAGCCCAGGAGGGGAGCACCTGTATTAGTCAGCTTTCTATAACTGTAACAAACACTGGAGACAATCACTTTAAAGAGGAAAGGCTCACTTCGGCTCTTAGTTTTAGAGGCCCCAGCCCATGGTTGGTTGGCCCTGTTGCCTTTGGGCCTGTGTTGAGGAAGCACATGGTGGAGGAAGCTGCCCACCGCTGGCAACCAGGAAGTGAAAAGAGGAGGAGAAGGGACCAGGGTCCCCTTATCCCCTTCAAGGGCATGTCCTGAATGACCTAAGACCTCCACTAGGCCCCACCTCTTAAAGGTTTTACCACCTCCCAGTAAAGCCAAGCTGGGGACCAAGACTTTAACACATGAGCCTTTAGGGGACAGCCCAGATTCAAGCCATAGCAGCCCCCCTCCCCATACTGGGAAAAAGAGTGACTGCCAACATTGAGGCCAGACCCATAGACTCACCACCCAGCTTCCCTGGGCACCTGGGCCAGGGATGCTGGGAAAGGCATTCAGGGGTCAGGAGAAGGCAAGACCTGGAGGCTGGCAGCACCCATTGATCTCCCCCATCCCAACATTCTGCTCTCCTCCTCCTCCTCCCCCTTCCCCTCCTCCTCCTCCTCCTCTTCCCCTCCTCCTCCCCCTTCCCCTCCTCCTCCTCCTCCTCCTCCCCCCTCCTCCTTCTTCTCCTCCTCTTCCTCCTCCCCCCAGACCCTCCACACCCTCAGCCCAGGGATTAGACATTCAGCTGCTGGTGGTGTTTCTCCATCTTCCCACTCCAGATTTCCAGGGGTGGTGGGTGCTGACCTAGGGCTCCGGAGTGAGGTCCAGTTCCTCTGCCCCCTGCTGAGGCTGCCTCGGGGCCAGAGTATGTTCCAACATTATTCTATGATTCTCCCTTTCTCTTAGGAGCAGGAAGGAATGGGGTACCTTCTCCCCCCGCCCTCTTCTTTTTCCACCCTGCCTTTCTGGAATTGCGAGACACGCTGGGGAAAGGCTCGCCCCTAAGCCTGGTCATTTGCCTGGGTGGCCTGGGTTGCAGGCCCTGGAGAGGAGCCCCTTACCCACTCACTCAAGTGATCCGATTCCCATCCAACTCAAGTCACTCAGAGCTGCTTTTGAGATGCAAATGCAAAAGGCTTTTTTCCCCTCTCTACTTGTTCATTGAAATGCTTCAAGTCTCAGAAAAGAAGTTAAAAAAAATGATGTGTTTAAGACAGCAGTGTCTCACCCGCCATGGAGCCCGATAAGGGATTGTTACATTTTAATTAGACAATTAGATTCCTTCAAGTGCCAAACTTTCAGAGGAGGCGGCAGCAAGACTGAAGCTGAGACGGAAGAAACAGGTTGCTGAGCTTCATGCTGCACCGAGTTCCTTATTCCCGTCTCCTAGCTGGCCACCCCAGATGGAGAGACAGAGGCAGAGGGACAGAGTGGTACACAGAAAGAGAAAGGGAGAGAGAATGGAGTCCTGTCCTGAGACAATGACCTTAAAGAAGAAAGGCTCACTTCCTGGGACCAGTCACCTTTCCTCCAGGGTCCCAGGCTGCCCAAACGGATTGGCCTTTTTACCCCACCCGGCAACCTGGTGACCACACCCCTCAAGTTCTTCCTGAGAGAATGTGTCAGGTTTGGGTATCAGCCTTAAAGCAGCTCCCCTCTCCCCCCAACATACTTGTAAGAAGCTGTTTCTGGAGCCGGGCGTGGTGGCACACAATTGTAATCCCAGTGCTTGGGAGGCTGAGCCAGGAGGATCGCAGGTTAGTAGCCATCCTCGGCAACTTAGCAAGGCCCTCCGCAACTTAGTGAGACCCTGTTTCAAAATAAAAACTAAAATAGGGCTGGGGGTGTAGCTCAGAGGTAGAATGCCCCTGGGTTCAATCCCCAGTAAAACACACACACACACACACACACACACACACACACACACACACACACACGCTGTCTCTCTTTACAGCTAGGGCATGATTGTGCCAGGTCCTGGGGTGTGACTGGGAGACACCCCCTCTGTTCCTCCTCACTCTACAACCTCTACTCCTGGAAGTCCTCTCTACTTTCCCATCCTGTGTTCCTAGATGGCTGGGGTAGCAGGGGACCTGCCTGGGGCTGCCTGGGCTGGGGCAGCCCAGCCCCACCTCTCAGCACTTTTCAACAGGAGAGCTAGCTAATTTTCTTCTTCTTCTTTTTTTAATGGTAATAGAGATTGAACCCAGGGATAATCTACCTCTGAGCTACACCCCCAAGCCCTATTTTATTTTTAATTTTTTTGAAACAGGGTCTCACTAAGATTAATGAGTCTTACTACTTGCCAAGGTTGTCCTGTAACCTGTGATCCTCCTGTGTCAGCCACCCAAATATTGGGATTACAGGCGTGCACCACCATGCCCAGCTAGCTAGCTGGTTTTCAAAAAAGGGCACACAGAGAAGATAGAAACACATGTAGGACACGCAAGGCGAATGGCAGAGGCAGCTGAGGATGGAAACGCGGGCTCCACACGATCCTTGGCCTGATATTTCTACGCAGCCCTTGACTCATTCCAGACATCCTGTGGGAAAGCTCTGCTAGGAAGCTTCTGAGGAGAGCCACTGTTAAAGCAGGCTGGAGCTGGGCTAGATGTTAGGGGGCACTTGATGGCAAGGAGTACTAACACCAGAATGGATGATTCTGGAAGATGTTTCAGTAGATAAATCTTTGCCTTTCTGGGCTAGGGCAGAACAGTAAGTACTGGAGACAGATGAGGGACAGACGATTTCTGGCACTTTGATGGCCTGAGGCTTGCAGGCCACCCACACAAATGGCCTTCCCCTTATTTCTGGCTTCCAGCAGGGCAGCAGAGAAAAGAAAGCCTGGGGGGTCCCAGGGCACCCATGGAACCTTGTCTACAAGCATCTGCCGGGGTGGGGGCTCCCACCCTTTGCCTTGGGGGAGGCAGCCACTGATTGGGGGGGGCCTGCCCTCTGCAGGGTTAGACTGTCCAGCCCTCTCCCCATAGACACGATCAAATCACTACACCTCCTTGATCATGGCCATGCATATATTTGGCGGTCACTAAATGCTCGTTTATTGGGGACTGTGATTTGGAGCTTTTATAGGCTTTTATGCAGGAGGCAGGAGCCACCAAGAGGAAGATGGCGGTGACATTTGGAGGATGGTGAGCAAGTTGATGGTATTTTTGAATCAAATCTAAACACTAAATCAAAGTGTTTGTTCTTATGACAGATTTTTCAATATGTGATCTTATTTATCTAAAAAAATCTTATGCCTGTGAGAATAATTCACCTTGGGTTATACATTCAGGAAATATATTTTTTAAAAAAGAACAATAATTTTGAACTTTCCTGGCAAATGCATGGTACCGATTGCTGTGACTTGCCATTCCACCACACAAGTCCCAGAGTGGACACTGTACTCACATGGCTTCTTTAGAGTCAGGACCAGGTCAGAATACCTGGAACAGCCCTGAGCTGCCTCAGTAAGAACCTTCCTTCCCTCCATCCCACCCACTGATATAAGTTCTGGCCAGGATGGAGAAGATGGAGGGACAGGTAAGGGCAGGAGTCTATGGGGGCCCACCAGGTGCCCCTGGAGTGAAAAAGACCATCACCCTCTCCTTCCTTGTGCCTCCAAGGGACACCCTTGGAGCCCAACAACCTGTGTAGCCCAGAGACAGAAGAAAAAGAGCAAGGGATGAGCTAGAGCAGGGGGATCTGGGCCTGGTAGATTTTCTCAAGTCTCCTTATAATATCCCAGCAGAAAAATGCCAGAAAGACATGCTCTTTTATCCCCACTAAGATGCGCACTTTCCCTCTCATTTCAATACCTCTGAAATCAGAATATATTTACAGCCGATGACATCTTAGAGCTGTATCGGGGTTTGGCGGTGTTCTTTTTCTTTCCTGTGGTACATAAAACAAGGATGCATCTCCCATCCCACTTTGTGTTCAAGCCTGTGAAGCGTGCTGAGTGAGCTGGTCCTTCAGGAAGTTGCTACCTCATCCTGAGGGTCACTTGGACTTGTTCTGCAGCCAGGGCCTAGGGACAGGCCTTGCTGCATCTTAGAATCCTTCCCCGTTCACAGTGTCCTCGTATGGCTTTTCTTCTGTGTGTGCATCCCTGGTGTCTCTTTTTCTATCTAAATTTCCTCTTCCACTGGTGAAGTGGCGCGTGCTTGTAATCCCAGTACTTGAGAGGCTGAGACAAGAGGATCGCAGGTTCACAGCCAGCCTCAGCAACTTAGTGAGGCCATCTGCAACTTAGTGAGACCCTGTTTCCAAATAAAAGAATAAAATAGGTCGGGGGGTATAGCTCAGAGGTAGAATGCCCTGGATTCCATCCCCAGTACCACCAAAAAGAAAGAAAGAAAGAAAGAAAGAAAGAAAGAAAGAAAGAAAGAAAGGAGGGAGGGAGGGAGGGAGGGAGGGAGGGAGGGAGGAAAGAAAGAAAGAAAGAAAGAAAGAAAGAAAGAAAGAAAGAAAGAAAGAAAGAAAGAAAAAGAATTTCCTCTTCTTCTAAGGATACAAGTCAGATTGGATTAGGGCCCACCCTAATGAGCTCGTTTTAACTTAATTTCCTCTTTAAAGGCCCTGTCTCCAAACACAGTCACACTCCAAGGTGCTGGGGTTAGGGCTTCAACACGGGAATTTTGTGAGTGGGAATTGAGGAACACAGTTTAGCCCGTAATGAGGCCTGACATGCAGCCTTCTCGATGCTCTCGGGCTGCCTTACTTTTGGGCACTTGTGAATCTGGTGGGCTTCGAGAACAGGTACATTTCATGTCTGGAGTGGTTTTCTTCCCGTTCTACTAACAGAGAATTTGATTCAGCAAACATCTGTTGGCCATCTGCTGCCCGCCAACCCAGAGTATGAAAGCAGCAAGATAGTGTGATTGCGATTTGTTTATGAAGAGGATTTGTTTATTTCGTGAGACATGAACAACACATGGTGCAGCTCGTGAGAAGGTTACACATCGCTGAGGAAGCAGACACACAAATGGACAGAACCGTGGACCGGTGCTGTGGGATCCCTGAGGAGGGTGGGAGACAGTCCAGGCAGGAGATGTATGTGGATCCTGAGCCAGGCGTGCTTGGAAGGATATGTGGAGACTGAGTAAAGTTTTCCAGATATGTTCCTCGTTTGTAAAGTGGGGATGATAATTAAAAACCTCAGAGAGTTGCTTTGAGGATAAACAAGATAGTAGATCCAAAATAACTTGGCAAACTCTCAAACCCTTTACAAGTATATGATGCCATCCTCTTAGGCAGGCTCAGCATTGTGCTGCAGACACAGAAGTCTGGTCTGGAGTGAGACTGGATCGGGGTAGAGGATACAGGGAGCTAAGAATCCTGGCAGATGCCACTGGCCTGTCCAGGAGAGGGACTAAGGAAGTGGGGGAGGGGCAAACAGGGGTAGTGGGAAATGGGGGTGGGAGCGAGTGTGCGTCACATGTCTCCAGGCCCCCGACAGTGCTTTGCACAGAGCTTTATGCCTGGCAGGTTCAATAGATGCTGATTGAATAAATGAATGTCAGAAGCGGCCCTGGTTGCCTGATCGATATGTACATCTGCTGTGTGCTCCGT
Source organism: Glis glis (assembly GCA_004027185.1). NCBI lineage: Eukaryota > Metazoa > Chordata > Mammalia > Rodentia > Gliridae > Glis > Glis glis. Next base: position 32,033 of record PVJS01012315.1, on the reverse strand, counting down.
ATGGGAAGAGGAAGGAGTTGGCTTTGCTGAATACAGCATCGATGTGACACAAGTGCTTCACTGCCTTTGCACTGGAAAGCTTGCTGGCACTCCGTGTCACCCCACATGGAGTTAGCCATTTGCTTTCCCTGGAGACCCCAGAGTGATGGTGCTGGATAGGACAACACCCACACTGCTCTGCTGAGAGCCGGCAGAGTGGATATGTCAGACAGGGACGAAGGTGTGGAGGTGAGCAGGGACTCCTCCGTGGGTCCCTGTGGTCTACTGTAGCAAGTGTGCCCCGCTTCCCGATGAGAACCTGGCACCATGTTTATCCTGAATGGCACAAACTGGTGGTTTTCAAGTCCACTTGGGTAGCACGCCCAGTAGCCATGGTGCTTTGTGCAGAATGACTTGGAATGCTGATAAATTTAATTCCATCACATGAAATAGGAACACTTTTGTTAGCAGGAAAACTGACTTTATTATGTGCGCATTATGTTTCCATCACAACCGAAACACAGGCTGTCAAGTTCATTGATGCCTGATGCCCCCCAGTCTGCACCTGAGCCCCTCAGCTCCATTCTTCTCTGGGAGCAGGCCACCACCAACCTCCTAGAGTCCCAGGCAGAGATCCTGGAGTTACCCTTAACTCCTCTCCCTGCTCGTCCCCCTTCCCTCTCCTGCCCACTTCTCCCCATTTGCCAAGCTCCATGAGATTGACTTCTGAGTTAGCTTTAATTCTGAACATGTCTCTCCATCCTCACCCTACTATCTTTGTTCAGTGACCGCCACCTCTTACCTGAGTCACATTCACAACCTCACTCCCCTCCCAGCTCTCCTCCACACCACAACAGCCAATGACCTTTCCAGAACACTAATCCAATGGGGTCACTTCTCTGTGCCAAAACTTCCAGAGGCCCCCAAGCTGACAAGACCCAATCTGGCCTATGAATGTCCCTCCAGTTTAATTTTCCCCAACATCACTGTCACACCCTGACATTTTCACGAATGGTTATTTACTGTTGGAACTCTGTTGCATTCTCCCTGGCTGGAACATCCCCCCACTCAGTGGTTTCAACTCCTCCTCCTCCTCCATCTCAGATGACACCTCCTTTCAGAAGTCTCTCCCCACCTGGGATGAGATGCCCATTCCTGTCATTGGCTGTATCCTGCCAATTGTCATCATTTCTTACTTGGATTCCGGCGATATCCTCCCACTAGTGTCTGGCTTCTACTCTGGGCCCCTCCCCTCCATCCTCTATGCTGCAGTCACAACCATCTCTCTGCAAGACAGATCTGATCATGTTCCTGCTGATACCTTTCGGATCAAGCCTAACTCCTGGCCTGACTTTGAAGGCCTTTCTAACTATATGCTTTGCGTATACTGCTTCCTATGTCTAGACCCTTTCCCTAAACTCCCAACTCTTTACCTAATTCCTATCCACCCTCAAATGTCTATTGAACATCACTTCCTCCAGAAAACCTACCTTGAATACCTAAACTAGGTTATGTGTTTCTCTCTCTATTCTTTTTCCTAATCCCTACCACCAATTAATTGCTTGATTAGTTGGCTGTTTTTTCTTCTAGAATGTGAACTGCAGGACCATGTGTATATTTTCCTTCCTATATTTTCTGGCACTATATAGAACAATGCCCAATAATTTGGGGGGGTACTGGGATTTGAACCCAGGGACATTCTACCTCTGAGCTATACCCCAACCCTTTTTTATTTTTTTTAATTTTGAAACCATCTTGCTAAGTTGCTGAGGCTGGTCTTGAACTTGAGATTCTCCTGTCTCAGCCTCCCAAGTACTAGGATTACAGGCATGTGCCCACCATGCCCAGCTTAATAAATATTTATAGAATCAAGAATGAATGAATGAATGCCTATTTCTGTTCCTACCCCTAGAAGCTTGAACTCCTAGATAACTTAAAGTGTATAGTGCATGGGTTGTGCTTTTAAGTGAGTTGAATGGATGAAAGAATGACTGATTGGCTCTTTAATTTTATTGTGCTTAAAAAAATGTATACTTGCTCATTACTTCTACCATCTACAAGAATCTGCTAGCAGAAGAGTAGCAGCAGGGCCTGACATTCTAAGAACATTGTTGGAGATGTAGCATGCATACATGAATGTATAACTCTGAGTTCTCATTGCAATGTATAATTACAATACACCAATATAAACAAAATTGTTGGATGTAAAAGTTAAAATCCAGAGGTTGGACAATCCTCTTTATACAAGTGTCTGGTTTTCACCCCAGAGTCCCCTGTGGGAGGCGGTGTGCCTCAAATACTGTCTTGCTCATTCCGTGTCCATTTTTCCTGGCTAGAGCCTCGCCACCCAGTGGCTCCGCTGCCCCGATGGATCCACTGAATCTGTCCTGGTACGATGACGATCTGGAGAGGCAGAACTGGAGCCGGCCCTTCAATGGGTCAGAAGGAAAGGCAGACAGGCCCCACTACAACTACTACGCCATGCTGCTCACCTTACTCATCTTCATCATCGTCTTCGGGAATGTGCTGGTGTGCATGGCGGTGTCCCGGGAGAAGGCCTTGCAGACCACCACCAACTACCTGATCGTCAGCCTCGCTGTGGCCGACCTCCTCGTTGCCACGCTGGTCATGCCCTGGGTTGTCTACCTGGAGGTAGGTCTGGTCCCCGCCTCACTCCAGCCCCTGCTCCAAGAGGGCACTGTGCTGAGCCCACACTCTAGCTCCCCGTTGGTTTCTACCAACACCTGGCCTCTCCTCTACTCCGGTCTCTCCCTCTACTCTGGGTCCAGTTTTCCTCCTTTTCTAGTGGATACCCTGTCTCCTTGATAATCACAACTAGCACCTCTAGACTTCTTACTAAGTGCTGGACCTCGTGGTAAGTCCTTTATCCACAGCATTTTCTTATATAATTCCCGCAGCAGCTCTGAGAGGCTGGCATTATCACCGTTTTGCAGATGATGAACCAGGTGGTCAGAGAAGTCGGTGACTTCTCCAGCATCACACAGCTGGAAGACCTAAGTTAGAACCCTGTCTGGTCCTGGAGTTGGGTCATTAGGTCATACCAGAAGTGGGAGTAACTGGTGAGGACTCCCAAGGAGGGCACATGCTCATGCTCCCAGGCCTCAGACCTTCAGCACTCTCTCCCCATGTCAGAAGTGGGGCTGCCATTCTATACTCTTCTTATCCCCTCCACTCCCCAGTCTGTTCAGCACCTCTAGGTAGCTACTGCTGTGAACTGGGCTGCAGCCCTTTTCCTCATGAAGAAACATGTAGCTACCCATTTTCCACCCAGGACAGAGCCCAGCCTGTGCCTCGAGATGGGGAGTGCGCAGCCCCTGCTATGGCCCACTGTGACAAGCGTGTTATAGACACTAGCCAGCAAATTCTCCTGACAATCCTGGGGTCGATGCTACAGTCCTCACTTTACAGAACAGGAAATGGAGACTTTGAGAAGAAGCTGTCTGTCTTCACCCAGGTCCTGTAGCAAAAGGAGTCAGAAACATCTCTCTACAAAGTCTGAAGTCTGGGGCACTTCCTGATGGAGAAGTCCCTAAATGGGGACCCACCCCCAGGTGGACACTTTCCAGACCTAGCAGGCAGATGTGGGAGCATCTAGGGGACTTTGGTGGGTGCAAACTGGGTCCTGTCCCTTTCTCTTCCAAAGATTCTGGGGTGGCCTGTCCAGGGCTGGTTGGCCTGGAGTCTGGGTACATGGAAAGCTGATCAGGCATTAGGAAAGGGCCAGCTCTCAGCTCACGGAGCTGTTACCTCCTACCCTAGCAAGGGAGGGACTCGCCTGTGCCGCAGAGACAAGTCCCTGCCTAGGAGGGAAGGCTTCTATAGTTGAAATGAAGTACAAAAGCTCTGTAGCTTTGAGCACAGGAGAGTACTAGAAGAAGTGGCTCATGTGCGTGCGTGTGTGTGTGTGGGGGGCTGGTCAAAAGTGGCACACCTGCCTGTCGCCAGGCCCCCAGGGGCTCCTGTGCACCTGTTGTTGCTACCACACCGGCCCCCAGTGAGCTCTGGTCATCATCCCCTTGGTTTTGTTAAAACAGTCAAAACATGGTGGAACTTTCAAAATGACCTGATTGGAAATAATAAAGAAGAACCAAAAGGAAACAATAAATAAATAACAACATAAAAACATACAGGGCGACAACAGTCCATTTTTTCCATAGCCCACATGTTTGTGAGGGCCACTAGACTCTGCCCACCCCATGTCCTGTCTGGGGGCCTCTCCTTGGGCAGCTCTTTCTTAATTCCTAGGTCCCATCCACACCTACTTCTTTCCAAATGGGGGTCCAGACCTCACACTGTCAGGGAAGAATAGTGGGGAAATGGGAGAACAAACAACCCTCTGTGTGTCTCAGTTTCCTTATCTGGAAGATAGAGATATCAATGGTACCTACTGTGTAGGAATGTTTTGAGAATCAAATGAGCCACTATATGAAAAGTGCTTAAAATAATGCCTGGCATTAAGTGACCATATGACAAGGGTGATGAAGATGAAGATGATGACTGATATCCAGCCTCCACTAGGAGAAGACCCCCCTCCTCCTCTATGCCCCCCATCTCTATGCCTAGACAAAGAAGCGCCCTCTTCCAGAGGGAGCGTGTTCTGTGCAGAGCTCTGAGCATGGGTCCCATTGGCATCCAGACCCTCCATCCCTACCCACACACTCAGGTGGGGACAGATCTGTATACAAGCTATATTGGGGTTCCAAGGAATCTAAGCCCTTCAAGCAAAAATTTTTTGTACTATAGATTGAACCCAAGGGCATTCTACCTCCAAGCTACACCCCCAGCCCTATTTTACTTTTTATTTTGAAACAGGGTCTCATAAGTTGCTGAGGGCCTCACTAAGTTGCTGAGACTGACCTTGAACCTGCAATCCTCCTGTTTCAGCCTCCCAAGTACTGGGATTACAGTCATGCACCACCTCACCCATCAAACAGATGTTTTAAACATACTTGCTTACCATTATTTTAGAGGAGAAACTGAGACTGAGTGTTTTGGGGGTCAGGGTGCAGAAAGGCATTCTTAAGGGGAAGTCTCAAACCCTCCCACAGAATGGCCATCAAAACAAGAGCTGGGCATCAAGCCCTGCCCAATGGACATGGTCTCAGCTATTTATTCTCCCTAGAGAATATCCCAAGTGAATTCTCACCCAACATCCTGTTAAAGTCTCCTCTCAACCATATATTGTTGTCTCTAAAAGCCACTTTTGTCCATAATGTTCCATCCCGTTCCATTCCTAGCAGTATTAAATGCCCTCAATAGCCTGCCACGCCACCGCCTGTCTCCAGACCATTCTGCTCAGAATGTGGAAAGCTTGCTGGTTTGGGAGTGAGAGGACCAGGTTTGAATCCTGTCTCCCTTCCTTTCCACCTGGGTGGTGGGGGAAGTTCATGAGAGGTGACATCCAGGGGCCACTTGTCTGCACCTGCCTCCGTCGAGGTGTTAAAAGCCTTTGAGGTGAGGCTCACTGTGTGCATTTTGCAGAAGAGAAGATGAGGTTGAAAAGGTGAACAAAGACCTCAGAGTTATTTACTCACTCATTTGACATGACTGAGCACTTTGCCCTACCCCTATCCTTGGGGCTGGGGTCTGAGGCATCAGCCTGCCATGAATGAAGAGACCTAACAGGGCCAGGACAGTGCAGTCTGCTGGAGACAACCTGGTGCAGTCCCCAGAGGAGATAGGGCACAGTGGGAAGTGGAGGTGTTGGCTTGCAGGATAAGTGATGCTTCAGAGCTCCCAGGAGAGGGAATGAGGCAGAGCCACCCAGCCGAGGTTTAGAGAGAGGCAGCCATGGCCGCTGCCTTCGAGGTTTTCTGTCTTCATGCCACAAATATGAACATGATGTGTCTAGAAAAGCACTGGGTATACAGCAGGTGCTGAGCATTGTTGTAGTTAATGTTAGGATCTAGTGGAGCCGGTTCAGAGCCCCTCGTGCAGGTCTCAGCTTCACATGAGCAAGGTGTCAATGAACAATGCCCAAAAGTGCAGAGAAAAGAGCCCTGGGTGCAACTAGAAAACCTAGGCCAGTCCTTCCTCGGTTATAAATCTCCAAGTCCTTGGGCAAGCCTGCTTTCTTCTGTGACCCTGAATTTGCTCACCCTTGGAAATGATCATCTCTCCTCATCATACTTTATGTTTACCAGGTACTTTTCGCATTTGATGTCTTTTGACAAGCTAGATGATCACTTCCAAGACAGCTTAGGAGAGAGCCAGGGATGTGATGCCCAAAGGACTTGCCTCATGTTTCAGCCTGCTCCACGCTTGCTGGGGGAACTTAGCCACACTCTATGGCCTCTCTGAGCCTCAGTTCCTTCCTCTATGAATGAGGATAAGCAATCCCTTCTTGTAAGAGTTTTAAGAACAATAAATGAGATCATGTAGAGTGTGCACAGTAGATGTCGTATAAAGTGGCAGCCAATACTTTTCCTGGGTCTTTGCTCCTAACTTCTCTCCAGAGCGGCTGCTCCTGGGACCATGGGAGAAACTGCTCCCTTCTTCTGGGCTCCTGATAGGCCAGTATGAAGAGAGGTTTGAGAGCTCTCTGAAGGCAGGGACTGTCTGAATTGTTCACGACTGTATCTGAGAGTCCAGGCTAGAGGTTGGCATACATTAAGTTGCTGGAAAATTGTTTGTAAATAAGGACAGTAGGGAGGAGGGTAGGAGAGAGAGAAGATGAGGAGGAGGGCCCAGATATCTCAGACCTGGTTCCCCAGGGACATGAAGGCAGCTCTCAGACACCAGTTCCAGCAGGGGCTTCAAGGTGGACGTGAACCCGATGGCTCTGGGACCCTGCCCACTGGTACCCTGAAAGTAGACTCTGTTTGTGCCAGAGAAGCCCCACCCGCAACTGGACATCCAGCTATCATCTCCTGCAGTGCAGGGGGGCCAGGAGAGGCCTTGTGATGGGGCCGCACTTGTGCCCCGAGAAGACAGTGCCACGGGAAAGGCTTCCTGTTTCCACCACATGAGAGGACAGCAGCTGCATGGCCCATTGTTTAGCTTAAAAGGCAATGTTTGGTTTTATGCCTGAGAGCAGAAGAGAGGGCAGTGGTGAGAACGAGCCGTGTTATAATTAGCCCGTTGCTGTGCTGAGTGGGACACAGTGGGTGCTGCCCTGCTCCAGTTCCTGGAGGGGCCTTTCTCCTCCCCTCTCCTCTGGGTGGAAGCCAAAGGTATCACCAGGGATTGGGGCTGCTCTGAACTTCCAGAGCTGCTAGGGCCAGCTGTGTGTGTGTGTGTGTGTGCGCGCGCGCGCGTGTGTTTGAATGGGAGGCACAGGAGTGTGCAAAGGTGTGTATGAAGTGTACGTATATGGTGGGAGAAGGATGCAAAAGGGCCTTGCCAGGAGCCAGACTGCTCATTTCCCATGGGACCAAGAACAGGTCACTACAGCAGCCCCTCCCTAGTCCATCCTGCTGTTCCTAAAGCTCTGCCCAGATTTCTTTCATTCTCTAATTATAACATGGAACAGATGTTTTTCCTCTCTGTTTCATAGAGATCCATCATCTTCACCATCGTTCTTAACAGACAACCTTGGGGCCCTGACTCTGGGTCATATACACGAGCCTAGGCAGGCAGGGCTTACCTGGGCCAGAGCAGGACCAGAGGCTGAGCCAAAGGCCATATGCAAGTCACTGTGCTTATCTGAGGCTCAGTTTCCTCTCTGGTAAAAGGGGTGTTCTAAAATTATACCTGGGATTTAACTTACAGAGGTATGATTGAGTGACAACACAGGGCTCAATGCCATGGGTAAAACAAAACTTCAATGCTAGTCACAACTCCTCTAGGAACAAGGGGCCCAGCAGGCCATGCGGGCCCCAGGCGAAAGCGCCAAGCTTGGGTCCAGAGGCAGAAGCAGGGGCAGGGGGAAAGCCCGGCACAGCCTTTCTTGGGAAATGCAAGGCAGAATAAGTAGTTTGGGGTTATCTAGTCTGAGTAATTGTAGTGGCTTCGGGCCATTGGACTTAGGACTTAGGACAGGAAAACACTGGCTTGCTATGTGAGAGTACACAGGGCTCGCATCTGAGAGATGTTGGGCTCCTGAGTGAGCCGCTCACTATGTTTAGGAGGTAGCCAGCCCTGGGAGGGGCAGTCTCTCCCAGGGTCTATAAAGCATCCGGAACACAGAACATTAAAAAAATGCAGTTAATATAGTTGTCCCTGTGATGAATGGATGCCCAAGAGACAAATACAGACTCTAAGAAAACACATGGTAAAAGTGTGTTTCTTAGACACCCTGTGTCTAAGAAATCACAAGGTGATTGCACAAATGTTTTACAGATGCAGGCTCAGTCGAGTGCTCGGTTTAAGTGGGTAGTCTTTCTTCCGACATAGCTCTTGGCACAAGGAAGACTGAAGTGTCTGGGAAAAGAGAGGCCAGGGGCACGGGCTTCAAATCCCCACAGCATTACTCCCCATTGCTGTCCCTTCTCCCCCTGGACCCCAGCTGGAGACCCGCAAGACTCCCACAGCTGTCCTCTGAGCACGTGGCCTGAGCTGCCCCAGGATGATGGAGTCACAGGACATAAGCTAATCTCTCCCCCCTGCTGTCCACCCATTTTGTGGCTTTGTTCCCAGGTGGTGGGCGAGTGGAAATTCAGCAGGATTCACTGTGACATCTTTGTCACCCTGGACGTCATGATGTGTACCGCAAGCATCCTGAACCTGTGTGCCATCAGCATCGACAGGTGAGGTGACCCTGGCCACTCACCTGAGTGCCCCAGCTCTCCTCAGGGTCAGGCTCTGTCTGTGGCTGACTGTTTGCTAGTGAGTCCATGTGTGTGTGCGTGTGTGTGTGTGCATGTGTGCATGTGTGTGTTGTTTGGTTAGGATAGTACAGATTCCTCAAAGAGAGGCCATCTATAGACTGTGGGGCCAACAGGAAGACCCAGACAGTGATGGGCAGAAAAGAGTTGATCCGACTAAGGCCCAGCTCTATCGCTTCCTACTCATGTGATCTTGGGCAGAATGTGGAAGCTCTTAGAACTCCTTGTTTAATTTTTCTAGACACTGATGATAATGACACTTGCTCCCCTGGAGCTGCAGTGTTTAGTTTGCATTTTATTCCAGGTCATATGGTCACGGGGGCCCGGTCATGCCGGCTTTGCTAAGCTGGATCCATGGGGCTTTTCACTAATTTGCACAGATGTGTCACCCAAGCTCCTGGAGGCCCTGGCCCTGCTCCTCACAGGATTCTTGGAAGATGAAATAAGTAAATGAATGAGAAGTGCTAGGTAGAGGAACATGTTGGAGGACTATAATCAGTTGCCATTATTGTTTTTTCCTGCTAACTGGGGCTTAAACCTTGCTCTGAGGGGCTTGACTACCAATCGGTCAACAAACACTTCCACCTTCCATGGGCCCAGCTCAGGTCAGTGAGTACAGTTTCAAATGTGCAAAGATCCAGGCCAAGGCCCCTCAGAGAGCTTCAAATCCAAGCAGGGCAACTATAGTAATAGCCAAGACCCAGGAGTACATAGTAGCTGGGCACTCGTTAAGTGCTTGATGAGGCATTGCCAACTGTCCTTGCTGTCTCAGTGTGGGGACAGGGGAAGGGTTGAGTGAGAGTGTCAGGCAGGCTGCATAGAGGGGCTCAACTGTCCTGCCCCAGGGAGCAGGAGAGTTCTGTCCCCGGTGTGTGCATTCTGTAGAGTGAGGGGTCCCTGGGCCTGCTCTCAGACTCAGCCCCCCACCCTGGGCCCTTGCAGGTACACAGCTGTGGCCATGCCCATGCTGTACAACACACGCTATAGCTCCAAGCGCCGAGTGACCGTCATGATCGCCATCGTCTGGGTCCTGTCCTTCACCATCTCCTGCCCGCTGCTTTTTGGACTCAACAACACAGGTGAGTCTTGTCTTTGTCTGCTTGGGGCTCCAGGGGCTCTAGGTCCCTGCTCCTGTGCAGGACCCTGTAGGGGCTGAGACCCTGGCACTGATACGGATGGAGACCCGGTGGGGGTCTCCTAGGCCCAGCCCAACTCAGAGTTGTTCCAGGTTGGGCTAGAGAGGTAACTGTGGTCTGAGGCACAATGGAGTTGGACAAGGAGTGGGAAAAATGGTTCCGGAGGATGTCTGGCCATTTTTAGCTTTGATTATTAAATTGAAGCAGGCCAGCCAGGTGTGGTGGCACATGACTTTAATACCAGTACTTTGCAGGCTGAGACGGGAACATCACAGGTTGAAGGCCAGCTTCAGCAACTTCCAAGGCCCTGTTTCGAAATAAAAAAATTACAAAGGGCTGTGGGGTATAGCTCAGAGGTGGAATGCCCCTGGGTTCAATCTCCAGCACCACAATAGAGTAAATAAATAAATAAGTAAATAAATAAATAAATAACTACATAAATAAATAGCAGTCCAGATAGGCTCACAAACTGCTTGTGTGTGTGTGTGTGCGTGTGTGTGTGTGTGTGTGTGTGTGCGCGCGCGCGCGCACGTGCTCATGCCTGTGGTGGGTCCTACTAGCCTTCCATCCTTACGTTTGTGATGAGGCTGCAGCAGGTGGGTCAGCTGAGGTCAGGTCAGGCCAGGCCTGAGCCACTTGGAGCAGGAAAGCAAGAAACAGGAAGTGCTCCCGCCTGTGGGAGGCAGAGTCCGGAGCATATCAGACAGAGAGGCACAAGGCACATGCCAGTGTGGAGCTCTTGCCAGGGAGACAAGGGCTATGCTATGCTGGTGCCCTGTGGGAGACCAGAGCCAGGCAGATCACAATGAAGCCCTGGAAATATAGCATGAAATCTAAGTGTCACATGATTTCCAAGAAGCGGGAACAAAGAGAAGTATGCTTGAATTAATTCGAGAAGGCCTTGAGATAGAGGACAGACGTATGGTAGACCTGGAAGCGGAAGCCTGAGAAACAGTGGATGAGGGAGTTCAGTAAACAGGACTGAGTTGCCTTGTTCCCAGAGTTTTTATTTGGGGTATTAAAGATTGAACCCAGGGGCATTCTACTTCCAAGCTATACCCCTAGTCCTTTTATTTTTTATTTTTTATTTTTTTTAGTTTGAAACGGGGTGACTAAGTGGCTGAGGGTTTCTCTAAGTTGCAGAGGCTGGCCTCGAACCTATGATCCTCCTGTCTCAAGCCTCCCAAGTACTGGGATTACAGGCATGCAGCACCACTCCTGGCTTGTTCCTAAAATTAAAAACGTGGCAGGCCTTGCTCTAATATCACAGGAAAAGCTTCAAGAATGGTTTACTCTTTCGAAAATATTTTTTGTGTGTCGTTTCTTCTGAATACGCTGGCTTAACTTATACACTCGGAGATGACAGCACTAATAATCAAGCAGCAGGGAATAGTGATAAGAAAACTTGGAAGCAGTCGATCCCAGCTTAGCTTTTTGCTCACAGTTGTGGTTCTAGGGCTCCAATTTACACTGCATGTTTATTTACATCGAACGTTTCTAGGCAACCTTAAACACCTAGTCATATTCTCTGTAAGATTGCTCCTTGTTCCTGTCAAGGAGATACATGTGCTCTGGTGGTACCGGGGCCCATGGGCCCGCTGATGCCCCACCTACCAGGGCTCTCCTTCCCACAGACCAGAACGAGTGCATCATCGCCAACCCCGCCTTCGTGGTCTACTCCTCCATCGTCTCCTTCTACGTGCCCTTCATCGTCACCCTGCTGGTCTACATCAAGATCTACATCGTCCTCCGCAAGCGCCGCAAGCGGGTCAACACCAAGCGCAGCAGCCGAGCTTTCCGGGCCAATCTGAAGGCCCCGCTAAAGGTCCCAAGACCCCTCCTTTCCTCCGAGTGTCTCTATGTAACCATTACCAGGGCAGGGTGGGGGTAGGGGCTCGTCCCATGCTCAGGTGGGGACCTGGGACACCACAGCAAGGTTGAGGTCCAGGCTGGAGGAGCTCCCGGGAGCTGGGCGAGGGCATGGACAGGTTTGGAGTGACCTGTGTCTCCAGGTGTGGGAAGTGGGGTCCGTGGTGGGCACCGACTGGGAGAAGTTGCTCAGAGACCTTCGTGACTGAATACACCAGTTCTTGCTTGGTACCTTTGCTGGCTCCCCTCTTCCTTGCTGCCTAGCTCCTCCTTTCCCACTCTGGCCTCTCTGTCTTCCTTCACGTCCCTCTGTCTCCACCATCTTGTTTTCTTCACCTGTCACACCCTCTGTCCTCCCCTCCGTGCGCACCTCCTGCTTCCTCATCCCCTTCTGTCTCCTGCTTCTCTCTTCTCCTCCTCTCTCATCTCCCGCTCTAATGTCTTGTGAGTTCTCCCCTCCACTCAGCTTCCCAGAGGAAGACAGTGTGTGGGCATGGAAGGAACGAGAGCTCTGGGGTCAGACACGTCAGGGTCAGATCCTGCCACCACCACTTTCTTGCTGAATGAACTTGGGCAAGTTGCTTAACTTCTGGGAGCCTCTGTTTCCTCATCTGTTATGTAGGAACTGCAACATAGACTTCACAGGGTGGTCTTGAAGATTCGATGTGAGGAGGGATGGGAGCATGTGCCTAGCATGGTGCCAGACCTAAGTAGGTGCTTCACAAAAACCAGGGTCCTTTAGTCCCTTGCCCTGCCCTCCTCTTCTCATCGCAGTACTGACTGTCACCCTTGCCCCGACTGTCTCCTGTGGCCTCTCCTGATCTTTGAGCCCCTGGTCTGAGTCTGCGTTCTCCACAGACTGCCCTGCCAGGGGATTCTGTCCCCTTGCCGCCCTGCCCCCTCACTGTCTTGTGTGACCCGTGTGCTGGCTCGCTCCACAGGGCAACTGCACTCACCCCGAGGACATGAAACTCTGCACCGTTATCATGAAGTCTAATGGGAGTTTCCCAGTGAACAGGCGGAGGCTGGTAAGTGCTCAGGTCAGGGACTCAGAGCCAAGTCCATCTGCCCCTAGGGGAGCCTGCCGGCCATGGTTCTGAGGCCTCACCAGCTGGTCGAAGGGAGAAGCACCTCTCAGTAACCCCCATTCTGCCTCAGATGTGGGCAGACGCACCATGCACACCTCTAGGCAGGGGTGGAGTGAGGCACCTCGATTCTGCAAGGCACAGATACGTAGAAAATTGTTGGGAGAAGCCACTTGGCCCAAACAACACAATAACAGTGGTGATGATGGCTCTTGCCATTTCTCAAACACCTGCCATGTTCCTATTACCTCATCAAATCCTCACCACAACCCTGGGAGGTAAGTCTTACTGATCTTATCGATCTTCAGTGCACAGAAGAGGAAACAGAGGCTCCAAGAGTTTGAGTAACTCACCCAAGCCTAAACAGTTAGCGGCAGAGCACATATTTGAACCCAGACCTAGGTGACTTCTAAATCCACGACCGTGTTCTTTCCTCCAGCATGTGCTGCCTTCCAGACAGGCAGGCTCTGGGGCTGGAGGCTGGGATCTGAGGGAGGCTGGAAAAGAGCAGACACAGGGGCTGGCAGAGAAGTACAACCTGGAAGTAGAGCCCAGAGGTGCAAAAACACAGCAGAACCCGGCTCTGCCCAGTGATAGCACCGGGGCCAAGCTGCAGCTCTTTTCATTCCCCAGGTGGGCAGAGAGTAGGCCAGGGCACCTACAGGGGGCGCTCATGAAATCCAAGTCAGGTGTCCTTTGGAAGCAGGGTCCCCACCACTCACCTGTGCTACAAGGGCAAGACTCTCAGGAGCTATTTATGAAGCAGGTGCCAAAACAGGGGCTTGGGATGGGGTCCAGGCAGCAGCCATTTCTACCTCCTGGGCACATAACTGGGCTGTGTTTCAGAAGCCAGGACTAAGACCTCCAAAGCCTCAAACAGGAGAGCCTAAGGAAGAACTGGGAGGCCACCAGTGATCCATGCCAGGCCCTGCAGGGCAGGCGTGGGGCCGCAGGGGTCGGCCCTTTGGTTTCGGGTCGGTGGCATTGGCTCACGTGAGTGTGCTGGTGCAGGTGCCCACAATCAGGAGCACTGCACCCGTGTTTCAGCCTGGCAGGAAGAACAGGAGTGGGTGCCTACTAAGCACTTAGAACCTGAGTTCCTGGAGGCAGGAGTGAATGTGATTCAGGGGTCTATCCCTAGCAGCCAGCTTGGCACCAGGCACATAATTGGCACTCAGTAAGTGTTGCTAGGGTAATAGAAGAGAAGAACCCGGGTACTAAGCCCCCAGAGAATGGTGGTGGGGTATTGAGGCTGCATAAGGATTGCTCTGGGAAGGGGGCAGAGATGACCTTGTAGGCAGAGACCAACGTGGATCTCAAGTCCTGTGCCCAGACAGTCCCTGCCTCCCAGCGATCACCCTCCTTGCCTTCCTGTTAGGGTGACTTTGGTGTCAGCAGGAGTCTCCAGAAGGGAAAAGAAGGGGCCGGTGGGGCTAGTGGGTTGGGGGAGACTGGCGGGCTGATGCCAGAGAACTCGCCGGGCCTCACCCAGAGCTCTCTGCCTCTGGTGCAGGAGGCTGCCCGCCGAGCCCAGGAGCTAGAGATGGAGATGCTCTCTAGCACCAGCCCACCAGAGAGGACCCGGTACAGCCCCATCCCGCCCAGCCACCACCAGCTGACTCTCCCTGACCCGTCCCATCACGGCCTCCACAGCACCCCCGACAGCCCCGCCAAACCAGAGAAGAACGGGCATGCCAAAGACCACCCCAAGATTGCCAAGATCTTTGAGATACAGTCCATGCCCAATGGCAAAACCCGGACCTCGCTCAAGACCATGAGCCGCAGGAAGCTCTCCCAGCAGAAGGAGAAGAAAGCCACTCAGATGCTCGCCATTGTCCTCGGTGAGTTGGCGCTGGCTGGTGGCCACTGCCCTGCCCCGCCCAGCCCTGGCCAGGCCCTTCCTGACCACGACCGGAAGGCCATGGGCTGGGCACCTTCTCAGAAACAGGCCACACCCACTGACCTACAGACAGCACATTAGGTAGATTTTATAATTGTGCCCCTTTTATAACAAACCGCGGTTTAGCATGGTTACATAACTTGACCAAGGAGGACCCAGGGTTTGAACTCAGGCAGTCTGATTCCAGAGTCTGTAAGCTTGGTCAGTCTACCATAATGCCCTGCACCTCATGTCCCTGGACAGGCCGCTTTCTCTTTCTGTTCTCCCCATCTGCAGCGAAGGTTACCTCTCAGGGTTATCGTGGTCAGGGTGGGTGAAAGCATTTTATAAACCGCAAAGCAGTACACTTACATACACAGTGTTATTACCATGCTTCTGTGACTATTGCTATTATTAAGAAATTGGGAAACTCACATTTGTGTTTAACCAAGACCCTGTGGGACCAGAACTATGAAAAGCTCAAAGAGGGCATGGAGAGGTGGCCCCCAATCTACATGAATGGCCTTGTCCACTATATAAGACTTTTGAATAAAGTTCTAGAAAACTCTATAATAAAAGGCAAGGCTGGGCACAGTGGCGCACACCTGTAATCCCAGTATTTGGGAGGCTGAGACAGGAGGATTGCAGGTTGGAGGTCAACCTCAGCAACTTAGCTAGAGCCTGTTTCAAAATAAAATAAAATAAAATAAAAAGGGCTGGGGGTATAGTTCAGAGGTATACCATCCCTGGTACCCCAGGACCATAAAATAAATAAATAAGTAAATAGTTAAAACCCCAGGGGTGGACTGAGCAGTGGCTGGGAAAGGAGGGATTGATATGACCCTGCAATCCAGGTAGCACCTGCGATCCCTTTGACCGCCCAATAATCTTGGGATGCTAGTGGGCAGATGCTACTGTCCGCGTTTTGAGGAGGAGCATGTGGTCCCAGTAGGTTAAGGGGCTGCCCATGGTCACCTGGCTGGGTGGTGGTAGGGTGGAGTTGGATCCATGCCCTCTGCTGCAGTCCACAGGGCTCTTCTGTGGGTCTCTGCTCTTCCTCTGTCCCCAGGACACCTCCTGGGGCCTTTACACTGAGTGTCCCCCTAGAGCCGGAGGTCCTGGAGAAAGCGTACCGGAAGTCAGTGCGGCAGGGAGGTCACCTGGGGGCGTGGTCTCTGGGCAGTTCCAGCAAGGGCTTGTCCCCCACGGCTGGGGAGCTGGGGGAGGCTGGAGCAAGAGCCTGGCCCCGTGGGGTCCTGGATAGACTTCAGTTCACATCTCAGCAGTGCTGCTTGAGAGCAGAGTGGGCTTGGGTACCTCCGAGCCATCACAAACCTCAGTTTCCTGTCAACCTCACAGGGACACCATGAGAACTAAGCGAGACGGGTACTTAGCACTCCCCTTTCCCAAATTGTGGACCACACTGCCAGGAACAAACTTGCTCCATTACCAGCTTGAGGGAGACGTGTTCTCCAGGCGACTGGAGGTTGCGTACGTGTTTCCATTTCCACTGACTGACCTGGGTCAAAATGCTAACACTGGACTCGCTTCCCACCCGCTTATCCTTCCCTAGGGGGCAGAAATTATTATATCCATTTGACAGAAGACAAAAGTGAGGCAGAAGGACTGAAGGGACCTTTCCCTGCCCATGAGTATCAGGGGCAGGTTTGAAATCCAAGCCCAGGACTCCTCTTCCAGTGCTCCTGGGATGAAACCTTGGTACCTGGGTGGGCCTGCTGCAGGGGAGCCAGTCCGTCCTCCCTGCAGCAGGGCTGGCAGCCTGGGGGCCAGCCTGACGGTGCACTCTCCCCAGGCGTGTTCATCATCTGCTGGCTGCCCTTCTTCATCACACACATCCTGAACATACACTGTGACTGCAACATCCCGCCCGTCCTGTACAGCGCCTTCACGTGGCTGGGCTACGTCAACAGCGCCGTGAACCCCATCATCTATACCACCTTCAACATCGAGTTCCGCAAGGCCTTCCTGAAGATCCTACACTGCTGACTCTGCCTCCTGCCTGCACAGCAGCCTGCTCCCCGCCCCTGCCAGGCCAGCTGGGCCTCCTCCCTGCGCGCGTGGGCAGAGGCCCGTGGATGGGCCTTCTCTCCACCCTGCAGGCCCTGCAGTGTTAGCTTGGCTCCATGCCCCTCTCTGCCCGCGCACCCACACTTGGCCAGGGCAGGGCTAGGAAGCCGGGCACGGGATCAGCCCCGGAGCTGGACGCAGGGCTCAGGGCAGCTCACAGAGGCCCCTCCCACCTCCAGACCCCTCTCCTTGCACCAAAGATGCAGCCGCCTTCCTTGGTCTTTGTCTGGGGCGCTGGGGCTTGGGTTACTAGGGCCAGAGTTGAGGCTAAGAGGCTGAGCGCACCTGTTTGTTGGGCTTGGCCTGGTCTTCACTGGCCTGTGCAGGGCAGGCAGTAGGAAGGAGGGACAGTTCACACTCCACAGGGCCCACACAGGGAAAGTGAGGGCTCTCGCCAAGGCCCCGGGCAGCATCAGTTCTGGGAGACCCATGTGTAAATACCAGAATGCACAATGGACCCCAGAGAAGCCCAAGCCAAAAATCGTGGCTCCCTCCCCGCCCTGATGTGAACCTCCCCTTCCACAGCAGTGGCTCTGACCTGCCTCTCCCTGTTACAGCACCCTTCTGGGTCTCCACACCCTCTGGGGAGGAACCTTAATCTCCAAGGGTCCCCAGAGGACCTGTGGGGAGGGAAACATCACCCCATCCCTGGTCCTCTCTGCCACCTCCCGACAGCCCTTGGACCGTCCTTCACCAGGCTGGCTATGCTGGCCAGCCTGGGGAAGCCAGGCCTCGGACCTGTGTCTACGCCTGAGTTGGGGACATCTTAGGTTCTTTGAGGGGCTGCTTCCTACCACAATCTGACACAAAACCTCTTTCCTTTCCTGTTCTTTCTGGCCTCTTCTCTCTCCTGTTTCCCTTCCTTCCGGTGCCTCTGCCTTAGAGAAGCCCATGGCTGAGAGGCTGCTGAATACCATTTGACCTGGCCCAGCCCAGCCCTGAAGGAGGAGGGGAAGCTGCAGCTTGGGGGAGCCCCTGGGCCCCAGACTCTGTAACATCACTATACATGCACCAAACTAATAAAACTTTGACAAGAGTCACTTCCTAGGGCCCTGGGGTGGTCCGGAGCAGTGTGTCCTGCAAGGTCCTAACAGAAGGAAGCAGGCTCCCCACTTCTGCAGTCCTGGTGCCCCCGAAGGGCCCCTCCTTTGCCCTTCTCACCCACCAGGGCAGAAAAGGCGCTTTGGAGAAGGTGGTCTGTGAAGCACCGGCTTTGCCTGTGTCTCCTCCCTCGTCCCATCTCTGTCTCTCTTCAGGATCCCTGTCTCTGGAGCAGGTTGCGGGAGGCAGGCGTTGCGGGAGGCAGGCAAGGCCTGAGTGCTGGGGCCTGGACAACTCTCCCAGCCAGTCTGCAGCCATACGCCTCCTGGGGTTACAACTTGGCTCTGTCCTGACAACAGAAATTCGGCTCTTTAAAAATGAAAAATAAATCAACCCAGTGAAAGAGGAACGTTCCTCCCACCTCGAGAATAACAGCAGTGATGACAAACAAGGTGGGGCACCCACGGCTCGGCTCGGGCTGGGAACTGTCAGGGCATAATTTGCATGCTAAATGCAATATTTTTAGCACCAAAGTTTGGAGCACTTAACTTGCCCTGAACATTTAATTATGGACGTTGATCTTCTCCTTGAACCTGAATGTAGTGCTAAGCCCTAGGAGAAGCCTCTCCCTAGGGACACTTTGATTCCAGAAGGTGGGCAAAACTGGCCCTAGTGTAGCTCAGGGCAGCCCATGATTTAGTCACCACCATCTGGGGAAGGCATCAGACCCCTGTGGGGTACAGAAATCCAAGGGACCTCTCAGCTGCGGACATCCACCCCACAACCAACCAACCAACACATGCACGCGTGTGCGGGCTCACACACACATCGTGACTCAGTCTGTGGACCACCTTGACCTGGATGGGAGCTCAGAGGTTCGGCACATCATTAGAAATCCTACGAGGGCATACAAGTTAACCAGCTGTGAGAGCTGAAGAGATGACAAGAGAGGCAGGAAAGACCCAAAGAGGGAGGGAAAGGAGCCCAGAGAGATCAGAGAAGCCCTGTCAGAGAGAAGAGGGGAAGAGGGCAGGGCAGGGGCGGGAGGCGGGGCAGGAGAAAGTTGCCCACAGTTGTCACGAGGCTGCAAGTCTTTCATCCAGACAGCAGATTGACAGCTAGAGTGGGCAGGGGGAGGGCCAGGCGCCACCCTCTCCCCCCTCAGCACTTCAGGGGCAAAGGAATGGGAGGAATGGGACCCGGGAACACAGAGGTAGAAAGAGGTTGGCCCAGGCTCTGGCCCCTTTCTCTTAATGGGGTTGGTGGGGGGGGGGTGGAAGCCCTCTGCATTTTCCCTCTCCCCTGCTTTCCTGTGCTTCTGTTTGTGCACGTGTTTCTGTAGAATGCCTTTTATTTTTTATTTTTATTTTTTTATTACTGGGGATTGAACCCAGGGGCACTCTACCTCTGAGCTACACTCCTAGCCCTTTCTTCTTCATTGTGGTCTTCTTCTCCAAGCTACACTCCAGTCTTAATTAATTAATTAATTAATTAACTTATTTATTTATTTATTTTTGAAACAGGGTCTTCCTAAGTTGCTGAGGGTAACAGTAAGCTTCTGAGGCTGGCTTCGAGTCTGCAATCCTCCTGTCTCAGCCTCCCAAGTACTGGGTTTACAGGTGTGCGCCACCATGCCCAGCTAGAATGCCTTTTAACAGGAAGACCATTTGTTTGCCCTTCCAGCAGGTGGAGTCCTCAGCACCCCCTCTCCCACCATTCTCTGGCACATAGCAGGGGGTCACCACATAAGGGCCAGGCCCAGATGGGTACACTGCTGTGTCATCTGAGATGGGACGCACATAGTCACAAAGGAACAGATCCAGCTGCGACTGTCAGTCTTTGAAGCCTCAGGCCCTTACTGTTCCCCAGGTGGGTCTAGAGGAGTCCCAGGTGGCCACGGACTGGGGAGAGGTTCTGGGAGCCCAGCAGGCCGAGAAGGTGCATCCTGCTCCAGATCCTCTGTGAGATGCTGGGAGTCAAACCGTGGGAAAGGTGGTCATGGTCCCCGCCTTCGTGGGCTCAGTCTGATGGAATGACTGGCATTAACCCGATACTCACAGGATAATGCAAAAACTCCGCTTCTCGTGGCAGAGCTCTGACGACCACGGCCAGGGCTGTGGGAGGGCAGCAGACACAGGCAGGTGCTGCACAGCTCCGGGGTACCGTTTTTCCGGGCGACAGATGATGCAGCAGCCCTGGAGTGCCTTGGCCTTGAGCAAGCAGGTTAAGAAGACTGGCCGCAGGGAGAACTTCACACCCTACTTCCCAGGTGGGCTTTGGACAGGAGCGGCCAGGGCCCTTCCTCTCCAGTGCCCTCACCTACCTGGGGCCTCTTCCCAAACATCCCTGTCCCCAGAGGCTATGTGGCTGCCTTTACCGGCTCCCCAGGCTTGCTGGCTTACTGTCCTCCTGGGTCCCAGGACTCAGGCTGTCTGTGAGTTCAGCTCCCACCTGTGCAGGAGTGACTGTGGGCTTTGCCCTCCCTGATCTCACATGCTCTCCTCTACCCTCCCCCCCATGGGGGGCATTCCTCTCTACTCACAGAAGAGAAGCCTCTGGCATGGGGAGGTGGTTTGCTGATGGCGCGGCTAGCCCTGATGCCCAGAGTTCCTAAACCTACATGCCATCCATTACCCGCAGCTTCCTGACCAGCCCTGAGTGCAGTCGGAAGGGACTAGTATAGTCAGAAGATATTTTAAGAGAGAGAAAGAGAAAAACTGTTTGGGACTCGAGATTTAGGGTAGTGCCCTAGGGAGCAGTTGGCTGCCCCAGCAAGCAAGTGGGGGCAGGACTGGGGCACAGTTATTAGTGGCCAGAGGGCCAGAGTCTGGGTGCCTGTGTTCCTAAGGGTCCTCTCCTGACAACCAGGTACCACCAGCTCTGCCACGCTCAGGTTCTGGGGGTTCCAGTGAAGCTGGAAGCTGATGGGGAGAGAACGGAGCATCTGTGGAGCAGGGAGATCCACCCTGGCTTTGTGGGATTAGGGAGAAGCTGATAAGAGTAGCTTCTGGTTCCTTCTTCCATCCCAGTTCTGTCCAGGGTGCCCCAGGAGAGGAAGCAGAGTCAGACCTGATGGGCGGAACCTTGGCCTGTCTAGAGAGACCTTCTCTTCCCAGTGGGAGCCACAGGCAGCCACTTAAATTTATTGATATTAAAAAATCTGATGCCTTGGTCACAGCAGTCACAGTTGAAGTGCTCGGTGCCACATGCAGCTAATGGTAGCCTATTGAGCAGTGCAGATACAGAAGGTTTCTCTCCTCCCACGTTGGCCTGTCGCACAGTGCTGGCCCAGAATGACTCCGAGGCTAGAAGTTTGGATCACTTCAACTAAAATGGGGGATGAAGGATAAGGACCAGGCTTGTGGAGGGAGGGTGAAGGAAATGTTTAGTTTGGGACAGTTTGGCTTTAAGGATTTTATAGGACCTCCAAGGGGAGGCCAGCAAGAAATTGGGGAACCCAATTTCTAACGCCCACATCCCTAATCTCTCCAAATGGTTTGAAATCCCACTAAGTACCCTCTCCTTGGGAATTTCAAGGGACTCACTAAAATGCAACTATAAACATCCCCTGGAAACTTCTAGAAGGCAGCTGTGTTGAAATGTGATGCTGTGTGTATCTGTGTCAGTGTCTGGCTAGGGCGGCTTGAGAAGGGAGAAAAGTGCTCATGAAGGGGCAGTGAAGGGGCCATGTTGTCCAGGGCTGGCCTGAAACTGATAACTCTGTTATCTCTAGGAGGATGGGAGTAGAAGAAACAGGGGTCTGAGAACCTCAGCCTAGACTCATCTGAAATAATTCCCAGGGACAGTTCTGTCCACATCCCCATGGGACCCCTGCCATTCATTGCACAATGGGTGCCAAAGGATCATCTACCTTTTCAAACACCTTTTTTCAAGGTCTTTCCTCAAACTCTTCCCAATAAGACTAGCAACGCACTACCTTCCCTGTGACTGTTTCCACCATTCTGATAGAGCTGCGCTCAACTGGCTGTGCATGTGTGGCCCCAACCCTCTCCTCTAGCTCTCCTAGAATCCAAGACTTGAAGCTAGATTCAGACTCCAGAGTGCAAGAAGATGAAAACAGCCCTCCCCCTGCCGCCATTGTTCTGGGAAGGACAGAACTCTTAGGGGCATTTTGAACTACAAATTTTGCCTAGGGCTTAGACCTGGGGAGAACTAAGAGACTGGGGCCGCCGGCTAGCAGGGAGTGGGAGGGCAGAACAGTCTGCTACATCACCCACCCCCCATGATTGTGGTAAGGAAGGGCACAGAAAACAGCATAGGATACCTCCTGGTGGTCATTCTCAGAATGGGCTGCTCTTCAGCATCACCTGGGGATCGCTCGCCCCAGGATTCTACCCTGGAGATTCTGGTTTACTTAGCTGAGGGTAGGACCAGGTATTGGTATGTTTAAAAAGCCCATCACCAGGAAATTCTAGTGTGCAGGCTTGACATACAGGTGCTGCTTGAGGACACAGCCCAGACCCGTGCTGTTCCTGGGCCCGGCTGACACCAAATGGACTTGTGCACTGTGTAGGGCTGTGGATGAGGCAGCAGGTTTTCTCTGCCCTGTCTCTCTCTCTTCATGCTAGTGCCAGGCTGTTGACTGGGAGCCCCATACCCAGCCTAGAAGAGAGACACACAGAGATGGGCCTGGCCAACAGCTCAGGCGTCAGAGCTGGCTGGTATTTGGGACAGAAGAGTCCCTTTCTCTGACACATCCTTGAGCTGGAGGGGCTGTGCAGTGTGGAGAGGCAGACAGGAGCAGAACAGGACCCCCAGGGTGCCCGTTTACCCCATTCCCCCCAAATGACTGGCTGCTTCCCTGGAAGCCCAATGGCCATTGAGACAGGGTCTGTCACCCAAAGTTAGTGTGAGCAGCTCCAGCCCTGCTCCAACCTGCCCCCAACCAACAAGCCAGGCCAGGCCAGCTGATGCAGGGCCGGGGTGCGGTCATGGGTCGGAGCGGCTGCTGAGGAAAGTCCCTGCCCAGCTAGCACCACATACACCAAGTCCAGACAACCTCCCCCTACACACACACACACACAAACACACACACACACGCGCGCGCACGCACCATGCTAACACTGCTGTCCCTATATAAACCCTGGTCCCACAAAATAATCTATCTTTAATGGGGAGACTCAGATCCACAGCTTTATTGACTCCAGGGCTTGAAGCCTGGCTATGTAACTGGACACAGAGAAGGATGGGGCCAGGGACTAGGAAACTGGTGTCCCACACAGGATCACCTGTCTAGAGCTGAGGCACACCCTTCCCTTACCCCCAAGAGACGACATAGAGGACTAGGCATGGGCACCAGGGCCACCAGGAAAGTGTGTTCAGTGTGGTGATGGAGCTGGCATTAAATGGTGAGTGGGCATTTCCTCTGAACTCTGGGCCCCTGCTTCCTGGGCACAGCAGGTGAGCCTGGTTCTCATACCCCGGCCTGCAGCGAGGGCCCAAGAACACAAGAGGCAAGCTAGGGGTACGCGTCCCTCACTCCTAGCTCTCCCTTTGTTTTCAGAGGGGTTTCCTAGGATGCAAGGGCCCCGTGAACTCAGGGGCAGGTGGAAAAAGGTGGCAGGAGTCTTGGGGCTGGAGAGGGAGCTCACCTTGGGGGTTTGCACCCATGTAAAGGAGGGGGGGAAGAGGCCGGGGTCTGCCAGAGATGACTGGGAGGAGGCACTGGAAGCAGCTTTCCAAGCCAGGAGCCCTTCCCCAGCTCTGAGCTCAGTGGTACTTCTCTTCCTTCCATCGCCCAGGACACCAGGTTCCTGTTTCCTCTCCAAGTCAAACAGGTAGGCAGGTCAGGGTTCTCCCTTCCACTTCCACCAACCCCACCCCGTCCAGGCGAGGAGACCCCAGTTTGTCTAAACTTCTGTCTGGGCTCCTGGCTCAGCCCCACCCAGAATGGCCAGTGAAGGCTCTTTGCCCTCTAGGAAGGCCACGATGCCCCGTTTTTGGCTCCGGAGGGCCAGCTGTAGGGGTGTGCAGCCCACTCCATCCTGGACATCCAGTTGGGCACCAGCCTTGACCAGCACTTTGAGGATGGCTGTGTTACCCTGGAGAGCAGCCAGATGAGCAGGCGTCCAGCCCACCTTGTTGCGGACGCAGACATCCGCCCGGTACTCCAGGAGGTTGATGACGCTCAGGAAGGAGCCCCTCTGGACCGCCAGGTGGAGGGGAGTCCAGCCTGACTGCTCAGCAGCATTGGGGTCAGCCCCACACTGCAGCAGTGCAGACACCACCGCCTCCTCCCTGTGGCGGGCAGCCAGGTGCAAGGGGGTCCAG
The DNA here is from genome assembly GCA_004027185.1 of Glis glis. Lineage (NCBI taxonomy): Eukaryota > Metazoa > Chordata > Mammalia > Rodentia > Gliridae > Glis > Glis glis. Next base: position 7,879 of record PVJS01012315.1, on the reverse strand, counting down.
TTCATACCTCCCAGAGCACCCATGTCTGCGCGGCTTTCAGCCAGCAGGTGGATGATCTCCAGGTGGCCCTTGTAGGTTGCCAGATGCAAGGGTGTCCAGCCCTGTTGGGTGGGCAGCTCGAGGCTGGCCCCATACCTGAGCAGCATCTTGCAGATGAGGTATTTGCCCCTGGCAGCGGCAGTGTGCAGCGGGCCATAGCCACTCTGGTCAGGGGCATCGGGGTCGGCCCCACTCTTCAGCAGGTGTTGGATGGCCCTCACTTTCCCCCTCTCCACCGCCAGGTGCAGCGGAGTCCTCAGGTTTCTCTGCTGAGCGTCCAGCTTGGCCCCCTGGCCTGTCAGCAGCTTGACCAGGCTGACGTGGCCAAAGTAGGCAGCCACATGGAGAGGAGTCTTGCCCTCAGCCTCACAGAGGTTGGGGTCAGACTGGCGGGACACCAGCAGCCGTGCTACATTCTCGAAGTTGTTCTGTGTGGCCAGGTGGAGTGGGGTCCAGCCCTCATGCTCCTGGGCATTCACGAGGGCGCCGTGGTCCAGGAGCAGGCGGGCAGTGCGGTCATCCCCGTTCTGGGCTGCAAAGTGCAGCGGGGCCCAGCCGTCCTCGTCTGCCAGGTTGGCATCAGCGCCGTGGGCCAGGAGCAGAGCGCAGAGGTCAGGCTGCTGGTCCTGGGCGGCGATGAGGAGCGGCGTGTAACCAGAGGCCGTCTGGCAGTCCACATCCACCTCGTGGGCCAGCAGCAGCCTCACCTGCTCCACATTGCCCTGCACCACCAGGAAGTGGAGAGGAGTGACCTTGTTCTCGTACACATGCAGCTCTTCATCACTGGGAACCAGGCTCCCGCTGTCGGAGAGCTGCAGGGCCCACTGCAAGTCATCTCCTGAGTCTGCTGGGAGGAAGATGGGTTGGGAAAAAAATCCCTATGACCAGTCCAGAGGTCATCTTGGCCATCCCCCTGCCTCCTGGAGGTACTATCCAAGAACAGAGACTAGATGGGAGGGCAAAGTCTTTCCTGGCCTCAAGGACCTCTGTGTTCATCCCTGTTACTGTTAGTTTCAACTTTGTTGTCTGGGAGAGCTGAGCATGCAGTAGTTCCTGCACAGAGATGGGTAGAGCCCGGGCTCTAAAGGGCCCCAGTGCAATCCTCACTCCATCCCCTCAGCGTCTGTCCCCTGACCTTAGCCAGTTCTCTGTCTCTTTGAGACTCCATGCTCAGTTCAGTTAAGGGAGACTAGCAATACTCAGCTCATTCTACCAGTGTGAGGACAACTTAGATAGGTAAGAATTTTCTGGAAAGGGCCTGGGAGGAGGTAAGTCCATGTAAATTGGAAATACATTTGTTGTTGGACCGCTATGATCTAAACCCCCTCTGAGGTCTTCAGGCCTCTCTTCCTCCTGTCCTACCCAGTGGTGTATTAGAATTAAAAACAAACCAGGCGTGGTGGCACACGCTTGTAATCCCAGTATTTGGGAGGCTGAAACAAGAGGACTGTAGGTTTGCAGCAAGCCTCAGCAACTTAGTGAGGCCCTCCACAACTTAGTGAGACCCTGTTTCAAAATAAAAGAATAAAATAGGGTTGGGGGGTGTAGCTCAGAGGTAGAATGCCCCTGGGTTCCATCCCCAGTACCATACACACACACACACACACACACACACACACACATGCGCGCGCGCGCGCGCACGCACACACACACACACACAAAAAAAACAAAAACCAACCAAGCTCACTGCTCAACCCACACTGATTCTCATTTAGTTTGTCTGGGGTGGGCCCCAGGCATCTGTATTTTTTTAAATTTCCAAGTCATTCTAATGTGCAGCCTATGTTGAGAGTCAATGCTCATCCCCTCCTGGATCAGGAGCGGGGAATCTGTTCTTGCCAGGACGCAGACCTGGACGGGAAGCATAGCCAGGACCCCAGGGTATGTGCATTACTGGACCATGCAGCTGGGTTCTGGGAAAGGGCCCACCACTCTGGATGTGCGACAGGCCTAGGGAGGAGGAGGAGCCTGGAGGATGGGGAAAGAGTATGGCCGGATCCCACTTTTTCCCAACTATGAATTCCCTGGTCCCACCACGGCACCCTGGACTCACCGCTGTCCGTTAGCTCCTGGCTGACTTCCTCACTGACCTGGGGAAGCAAAACCAGGAGATACAGGGCAGATCATGGAGGCAGTTCTGGTCTGCGCTGTCCTCCCAGGCTTCCCTTTCTCCAGCTCTCCCTGTCATCCCTCAGGACTTCCATCCCACCCGACCTGGGAGGCCCCCCTCCTGTGCCATGGCTTCCCCAGCTGTGCTTAGAAGAAAACACTGATCAGAAGAGACCTGGCCACAAAAAGGTGGCCAGGGCCTGGCTTTCCCTTGGGGACATATGGACTGCAGGGTGGGTCTGTGGGTTCTGCCGGGAGCCCCCTGTCAGCCCCTAGCTAGTTCCTGCATTGGAGTAGGGACAGGAGAGCAAAGGGGTGATGTTGACATCCCCAGTGTGACAGCCTAGGAGAGCAGAGGCCTCCTTCTACAGGACCCTGTGATGTAAGAAAAGTCATGTCCTTCCTAGGCACTCTGAGCCCGGCACCACTAGCCCTTAGGGCGCCTTGGTGCAAATGAGGAAAAGGTGTCCTTTCAGGCGCAGGCAGCCCCAGCTGGATTTCCTGGCTTGGTGAGCAGAGTGGGGGCTGCTTTCAGCCCCCACTTGTCCCTCAGGCAGGAGGCCTTGTGAGGGACATGGCCTTTGTACACAAAGAGTCCCGCCAGAGACCACGGAGGCTCACACCATGAGCTCCAGGCAGCATGGGAGGGGCTGGCCCAGATGCGCACCCACCTGCTGGGGCCGGCGTAGTGATGGTTTGCAGGACACCTTCCTGGCCAGGGCCTCGCTCTCGGGGTCAGCCACAGGGCTCTGGAGCAGGGACAGCAGCATGTCTGTCTCAAATGTGATGTCTGCTCACAAGGGAGAAAGAGAAAGGAGGCAATAGTTGGCAGGTGGTTTTAGATATCCTGATGTTTTTGGTGTCCCTCCCCAAACCCATTCCTGGGCTCAAGTATGTCCACGCAAGCACACAAGGAGGTAGGAAGCTGAGTCCCAGCCTGGGCGTGGTGGGGACACATTTGGCAAGTCACCTACCCTCTGAAGATCAGTCCTTTTCCACAGAACACAGGGGCAGGGCCAGCTGATCTCTAAGGTGCATGCATGTGTGTGCTTTCCTGGTCCCTAAAGGACCAGATAATTTCATTGTCCCTCCAGGCCTGTGACCTGTGGTCTGGAATGTTTTACAAATGAGGCTGCTGTAGCTCTGAAAGCACCAAGTGGCCGGGGAGCTCAGCAGCAGGACTGGCCTCCGATGCAGTGAGGGTTTCTACTCCACCTCCTGGTTACACATCTGAACACACACAGACCAGAACCCTGTCCTCCGTGGCCAGTGCCACCCTCCCAGCCCTGTGATGCAGAGTCTGCCTTGGAAATCTCTCCAGGCCCTAGGCTCCCCTCCTGGCCCTACCTCCCCCAGGCCCTGGGTGGGGAAGGCTGGATGAACACCTAGAAAGCACGGCCTCTTCGTGGGGTCCTGGTCCCAGCAGCGCCTCATTAGGTCCACCATCTGCTGGACCTCGCCTGGCCACTCATCAGAGACAGGCTGCAGGGAGGGCCGCATCCCCGTGGCCACTCGGATGATGATGGTCATCATGTTGAGTCCTATGGGAGGAGCGGGCTATGTGGGTGCTAGGAGGCAGGGAGGGGGACTGGGCAGGAGAGGGGGCTGAGAGGATCCTGACAGGGTGTGTACACCGTAGGTAGGGACTACATTTTGGACCCACTGGAGGCTCTGATTTGAGCAGCCACCTGCTCCGGCCACCTCCAAGGTCAAGATTGGACATAACCCCACAGAGCAGGCCTCTGCTGTCCCAAGGTGTCAGGGCAGACAAACAGGTCTGGTCAAAGGCTTGGACTAACTTTGCAAGGTTACCCACCCACACTGTCTGTTCACCTGCATCTAGGTGACAGAGAAGACAGGCAAGAGTGCAGGAGAGTTCAAGCTGCAAAGCAAGTCTAGGCTGACTTTCGTCTTTTCCTTTACTACTATGTGAGTTCTAGAAGCTAGAGGCTGGAAGGCAGGAGGGTGAGGTAGGGATCCCTGAAGAGCACACTTTCCCAACACAACCTGTCTGTTGCTTTTTTGGCCCTCACTAACCTCGGTCCTCCCCCGGCCCTTCCCAGGGCTCAGCCAAGGGGGCTGCCCCTGCCCCAGACAGAGCCATGGCCACCAGCTACCTGAATACGGTTTCTTCTGAGTGAGGAGCTCCCAGATGACAATCCCGAAGCTGCGGATGGGGAAAATGTTCCCTGAGAGACCTTGTTGGGTACCCACAATCACCCCAGCCAGGGGGCCCACGGATCCCACAGTCCCATACAAAGCCTTTCCAGCCAGAGTCCTACCGATCCCTCCTCTTCCACCTGGACGGGTAGGGCCAGACCTCATCCCTGTCCTGCCCCCGCACTGGCGGTAGGTACGTGCAGGAGCCCAGCACCGCTCACCGTACACACCCGCTCACCTGTCCGTGCCGGCTCACCTGTACACATCGTACTTGGGCCCCAGGGCCTTGCTACTTTCCAGGAACATCTCAGGGGGGATGTAACTGAGTGTGCCCCGCAGAGCCGACCTCTCAATGTACTGCATCCGACTCGACTGTTCCATCCACTTGGACAGGCCAAAGTCTGAAATCTGGGAGAAAGCCAGGCGGCAGGGTGGGGTCTCCACAGAGCCTTGCCTCCAGCAGCTGGCTTAGGTTTCTTACCCTCCCGCCATGCACCCAGACCAGGAGAGTGGTGGGTCTCTACTGCACTGTCTCCCAGCGCTACCACTCACTACCTGGATGACCTGGGACAAGCTACTTTCTCAAAGCCTCAGTTTCTTCATCTGTAAAATGGAAAAACAGGAGTACTCAGCTGAGAATGCTATTAAGTAAGGTAGTATGCCAAAAAACCCTTAGCACAGTAAGTACTCGGTGGGTGCTGCCAGTTTCCAAAGGGACTACGGATAAAGCTGCCATCTTCAGCGAGTCTCTGCTCACCACACCTCCACAGGCCCTGAAATGCTTACACCATGTACACTTAACCTCCTTTTGCTCCCAACCATGGGTCACTCCTTCACCAATTGGTCATTCATTGCGGTTCAACTAGATGGGGGACTGAGACACCCCTCTGAACTGTACCCTCATAAGGTCATATTCAGATGGGGGTACACTCATTATTAAGGAAATAGTTTCACAAATGATTATATACTTGCAACTAGGGGTCATAGCAAGATGAAGAAACAGAGGTATCATGAGTAGGCTTTTGGAGTAGATCAGGGAAGACCTCCCTGAGGAGGTGGTTTTAAGCTGTAAGTGAGAAGGTGATTAGGCCTTTGCTATATAAAGAAAGAGGAGTGGGGGAGCAGAATGTGCAAAGTTCCTAGGGAAGAAAAAAGCAGGGCACGTTTTAGGAATTGGAAAAAAAGAAAGACCATTATGACATTTCTTAGGGATTAGCTCATTTACACACATCCCCACCCCAAGCAAAGCATGCCAGGGGTAGAGATTCTTCTATCCATTTCAACTTCTGAGATCAGGCACGTTCAGGGTGGTATGGCTGTAGACTCTTCTATCCACTTTAGAAATGGAAAGCTGAGGCCCAGAGAGCACCATTGCAGGCATCCCCATACCCACCTGCGTGCATCAAATTTCACTGCTTACCTGTCTCTGTTTTAGAAGTGACCCCGCCTTCAGTATTTGTCCAAAGAGAGAACCCCTTAAAACTCTTTTTTTTTTTTTTTGCGGGACTGGGGATTGAACCCAGGGGCATTCTACCTCTGAGCTACACCCCCAGCCCATTTTTTATTCTTTATTTTGAAACAGGTTCTCACTAAGTTGCAGAGGGCCTCACTAAGTAGCTGAGGCTGGCCGCGAACCCGGATCCTCCGGTCTCCGCCTCCCAAGTACTGGGATTACAAGTGTGCGCCACCACGCCCGGCTCCCTTAAAACTCTTGATGGGCCAGCTGGCAGGTAGATAATGTTGCCCACCTGGAGGAGGCGCTAGCATGAACAGGGGCGAGGAGACTGACCAGGCCCTACCTTGACATGCATGTTGCTGTCCAGCAGGATGTTGCCCGGCTTGAGGTCCAGGTGCAGCAGAGGTGGCTTGATGCTGTGCAGGAAGTTCATGGCCAAGCTGGTCTCGTGGACGATGCGGAACTTGAGCTGCCAGCAGAGGCTGTGGGTGGGCAGCATCTTCTCCAGGGAGCCGTTGGCCATGAACTCCATCACGATGCCCAGGGGCTGCCTGCACACCCCATAGATGGACACAATGTGCTGAAACTTGACCTTCTCCATCTTGGCTGCTTCTTCAATGAGGCAATTCACATCAGCGCTGTGGAGAGCAGGGAGCGAGGCGGGCGAGAGTGACCCCTTTGTTAGTAGAGCAAACAAAAGAACACGCATAATACCAAGAGGAGGGCACCCAGAGAAGTCTCAGGAGCTTGCCGTGCAGAGAAGGAGAAAAGAGAGGCCTGAGAAGGGGGGCCAGCATCATTACCATTGACGCTCAGATGGCCAGCAGCGACGGGCAGGTAGGACAGGAGTTCTAGGAGCCAGCCCATTCTGCAGAGCTAGCCACAAAAAAGCATACATCTTAGCCTGCCATTTTTCTGCCTGCTTATTTATGTTTATCTCCCCAGCAGGTTTCCAGCCCTCTGGAGGACCAACATTTAAAACAGAAGCCTCATGTTTCTGTTTTAAAATATCATCTATTGCCATTTTGATTATGAAAGTAATACATAGACCTCATAGAAAAACCTAGGGAATACAGAGAGCCATAAAAAAGAAAATTAAATCAACAGTAATCCAACCTTGTAGAGTCGGCCTCTGTTAATATTTTAGTATATCCTTTTATGATCCGCTTTTGAGATATCTCTTTTACTTTCTCTCGCCCTTTTGTTCTCTTCTCCTCCCCTCTCTCTTACGATCAGAGCCTTGGTAGTCCCCCACATTGGCATTCTCTTGGAGCAGGGTGTTTAATGGTTGCATGACATTCCATTTTATGGATGAACTATAATCATTCTCCTCCGTACTCCCCACAGCACATTGCCATGCACCGCACAGTATGTCTTTGTTGGAGTGAACTGAAGTCAGGACTTACGGGAAAGCCTTTCAAACCAGGCACTTGCAAACCCTCCCGTCCATTTCACGTGTGTGCCGAAGAACAGGAAATATGCAAATCGTTATCGACTATTTGGGGACTGCGGGGATGGAGACTCAAGGGAAATGACATTTGTAAAGGCACAGTATTTGCAGAACTGCAATGGCACTGTCGTCAGACACTGTTTGAATCCTGCTCACAGGGCCTCCCTGGGGAGCCTGCCCCAGAGCCCAGCCTCCAGGAAAAACCACCTGCTCTCCCAGCATCTGGCTACTGGGCTTCTCCACAGGTGACCCCCCTTACTTCTCTACTATTCCAGGTCATCCCCTCCAGCTCTGTGGTGTTTTCGCTCTGTCTCCTCTCCTCCTCTTGGGTTCAGGGGAACTAGAACGACACCTGCTGTAAAGTGGAAAAAGCATGGGGTCTGAGGGTCGCAAGTCCTGCCTTTAAACCCCAGTTTCACCGCTTATTATCTGCATGACCTTGGGCAAGTGCATGCTCTGGGCCTCAGTTTCTGAACTGTAGAATGGGAATACTAGTTCCTGCCTTGACGTTCTCATTCCCACTCAGACTTCTCGAAGGGTTGCTGCCCTGTCTCCGCGCCCGCAGCTCCCACCACGCCCTTTGTCTCGTTTCTGGCATCACTGCTTCACTGAGCACACGTTGCCACTCTGACCAATGTCCTGCTCGCCGCTGATGCAGCGTGCTC
>PVJS01012314.1:0-44106 GCA_004027185.1 Glis glis | reverse complement strand
AAGAAGTGAATCTATGGAGTTACTGTCATAAACAATGTGTATATATGAGATTATACCAACATCATTCTCAGTGCTACATGTGGGGGGGAGGCGGGGGGAGGGACACCAAGAGCTGTGTGCGTGTATGTTAACACCAAACTGATACTCATTGTGATGTGAGACTACAATGCACCAATAAAAACATAAAAAAATAAAAATAAAAAAATAAATAAACATAGAAAAGGGTGGTATTTTTAAGGGAAGTAAACTAAAATCATAGACCTGATCACGTAGGGGGAAAACTGGTCTAGGAATACCAGCTGGCCTTGTGGGGCCATCTTGGGGGCTGAAAGGATTCGTCTTTTGGCACAGTGCAATCCACTGGTGATATACTGAACAAGAATCTTTGACCCAGGAGACCTTGCCCACCTCCGCTAGTAACTATGAACAGTTTTCCTCAGTTCCTAACCCATGTATTCACTATTTGCTGGATTCTTCACTAGGATGTAACCCTGAATCCGTTTATCTAGGTACGAGCTCACACAGCTGTGTGGTGAGCATTTGCCTCATCCTCTGTTCCCTAGACTGGTAGTTAGGACCTTCTCTTTACCTAGTTGGTCAAGATAAAAACTTAGAGGTTATCCATCCCTCTCCCTCATTCTTCACAGTCAATTGATTATGAAATCCTGGATATTCTACCGTTTAAAATGATTTGATTCTAATTCAGTTCCCCATTCCTGCTATTACTTTCCTCCCTTGGGCCTTTATCATGTCCTGACAAATGCTTAAAATAAACCCAGCATCTCCCAGCCTCCTTTGCAAGATTGCTATGAGCCATCTTCCTCTCTGTTGCTATCATGGGCTTTGTGAAACCAACATCCAGGAGTCTCTGCATGGTTCAGTTCCCTCTCCAGCCTCGTCTGCATTTTCCTGGTCTTACAACATGCCTCTCTCTTACCAGTTTTCTTGATCAGTGTGTGTGTGTGTGTGTGTGTGTGTGTGTGTGTGTGTGTGTGTGTTTCTGGGGATTGAACTCAGGGGCATTCTACCTCTGAGCTACAGCCCCAGCGCTATTTTATTTTTTATTTTGAAAGAGAGTCTCACTAAGTTGTATCACTAATTTGATGAGGCTAGCCTCGAACATGTGATCCTCCCATGTCAGTCTCCCAAGTACGGGGGTTATAGGCATGTCCCACCATGCCCAGCTCCAGTTTTCTTGCTCTTTGTGTTGTGTACATGGGATCTGACTTCACACCTCCACACATCCTTTCTCCTATGCCTTCCTGGGGAACTCTCCTCATTCTTGAAGCACTACCCAAGTGCCACGTCCACCATGAAGCCCCCACTGAATCCTGGGGCCCTGTTGGGTGGTTCTCTGGCGTGTACTATCCTCACAGTCCAGAGAGCTGTGAGAAGTTGGATGCTCTATCTCATCCCCCTTTGCATCTGCACCACACAGCAGAAATAGCTTGTATCTCCATGGAGGCCTTGGTGTTTTGCAGATCATCTGTGGATATTTCTGAAGAAATACCTAGAAATCCTTGCAAGTCAGGGGAACCTAATTGCCAAATACACTCTGTGCAAACTTTCTTCTGATTAGAATGCCCCTCGATTCCTGAAACCCTTCGCCCCATGTCCCTCTACCTGTCACTTCACCCTAAGAAGTAATTTAGTAATTGCACTCCCTCCTTTTTGAGAATCAGCCCAAGTGTCCTCCTTTTTAAAGAGTCCCTAGCTGGGCATGGATCATAGGTTCAAGACCAGCCTCAGCAACTTAGCGAGACTCTGAGCAATCTAGAGAGATCCTGTTTCAAAATAAACAACAAAAAAGGGCTGGGGGTGTAGGTTGGTAGAATGCTCCTGGGTTCAATCCCCAATGCTACACACACACACACAAATAAACAAATAAATAAATAAATAAATAAATAAATAAATATGAAGAGTCCTATACTCTCCCAAGCAGGGTTGGTCTCCTTGTTTTCTGTGCTTATTGTTGCTTTATCTATACCTCAGCTATGTCACCAGCTGTTTACAATCCCTCTACCCAACCACAATCAGGCTCCTAAGAAGGAGGGGCACGCTTATTTATTTATTTATTTATTTTAGTGGTACTGGGGATTGAACCAGGGGCATTCTACCTCTGAGCTATAACCCTCAGTACTTTTCATTCTGAATCAGGGTCTTGCTAGGTTGCTGAGAATCTTGCTAAGTTACTGAGGCTGGTTTCGAACCTGTGATCCTCCTGTCTCTTACCTATCTTTGTGTCCCAGTATCTAGCAATGCTCTGACCACAGGAGAGGCTAAGTAGTTGCATGCTGTAAAATAGATGTATTATTACCTAGAGCTCTGGTCCTACCATCACCAATTGGCATAATTGTAAAGCCATTTTAAGAGTGCCCATGACAGAAGGACTCAGCAAGCGGGCTTTCCAAATGAAAGGGCAAGAGGACCTGGAGTCACTGACTCATACCCTGCTCCCTGCATCTTGTGATATTTTCAAATTGCATAATTATCCCAAGTAGTTAGAATTATAGGTGACTAAGCACTGGTATAGCCCATCTTTTACCTGCCTACTGAGTTAAATACTTTCACAACATAAGTTGAATTGCCTAAGAGAGACCTGAATCCGCCTAGTCACAGCCTGAGCTATGGTGTGGGTCAGGTTGCTTTGGCCAAGGCTCAGTCCAAGATGCTAAAGAGGTTTTGCTCTGAGCCTCTAAGCAGATCTCTGCCAAAGGGGGGACCAAAGTGAGAACATGGACTCACGGAGAGATCTTGCAGCCAAGCCAGCTGGCTCCGCTCACCCGAGTCTGTCTGCAGCTCTTCTCTCAGCAGGTGCAGAGTTTCTGCAGCTTATTAGCATCTTGGGCTGACTGGGCCAGCCATCCCTTCTAATAACGCTGGTGAATATTTCCAGAGTGCTCGCTGTGTACCACAAACCAATCTAAGAACTGTGTGCATACTGCTTTATCTCACCCTTGCAACTGTAAAACAGATGCAATTACTATCCCCAGTCTAAACAAAGAGAAATAAGACAGGGCAGGGTCCTCAACTGACTCGAGGTCCTGTGCTTAGTGAAGGCTGCACATGAGATGCAAGCCTTGTGGGCTGGGTTCCATAACTCATGGTCAACCCACAGATCCCGCGCACACCAAGACTGGAACTCATTCCTTTCTCAGAAAGAAAAAGACCATGGAAAAAACAATGCCCCTCACACGAATTCATCCTATGATCTTAAGGAAGGTAAAATCTAGTCTTCATTCCAATGCACTCTCTTCCCAGGATCTGTTGCCCCACAGGGGTTTGATGGTGATAATTGTTCCTCCCAGGATATGTTCCCTAAAAAGGAGTTTGATGACATTTTAATTAATTATCCCAAAGAAAGAGACATTATTGTAACTAATCACAACCAACTGGCCAAAATCGAGCAACACTTATGCTCAGTTGACAAAACAAATTGTCCCAAAGTGACAGGTCTCACTTTTTACATCAAAGAGTAGTGCCAGGCCCATTATGCAATAATATTTAAGCTAAATACCACTAAAAAATCTCTGCTTGATTCATCTATTTAGCTAGACTATGCTTAAGTAACACAAGTAAGGTTTATGAATGACTTTGAAGTTTGTCTTGTTACTTTGTCTGGATTTCTCCATCTTTAGGCCATTTTCTTATTAATAATCTCTCAATCTAAATCCATTTATGTCAAAATGCCTGGAATTGACCCTAAGAACTTTAACACACATCAAAAAGGCAGACATTATAGCTCATGACCCTCAAAACCCTCTTGCATAAATGCAAAATTCAAGTCTTTTTTCTCAGTGTATGCACGTGTAATCCTTTATGATCACCCTTAGGTCACATTTTTTTTTTTGGTGCTGGGGGTTGAACCCAGGGGCATTCTACCTCTGAGCTACACCCCCAGCCTTATTTTACTTCTTATTTTGAAACAGGGTCTCACTAAGTTGCTTAGGCTGCCCGTGAACCTGAGATCCTCCTGTCTCAGCCTCCCAAGTACTGGGATTATAAGCGTGCGTCACCAAGCCCGGTTCCTTGGGTCACATTTTAAAGAAAAAGAAAGGAGTGTAAAGGAGGTTGTTCAAATCTCCTATGGCAAGTCAAGTGCTCATCTGGGACCTTCGTTTCATCTGCAGCTGCATTTACTATGAGCCTGCAACTGTTCAGAAAACAAACAAACAAAATCTTTCTCTACTGTACTTACAAACTCATGTGACATGTAGAGACTGAAATACTATTTATGGAAGCTCCCTTTGGAAGGCCTACATATAATGACTCTTTAAAAGCTCTGATGCAGTTAAACAACTGTGTCGAGGAGAGACGGCTGGGGGAATTCTAAATAGCTGTTGACTTCTTGCTTCAGGATTCAGCTTTCCAGCTGGCGAGGCTGGCATGGTGATACTGCAAATGACTCATCGTTCACTTGATTGAAGCTGCATTCCAAATCAAGTTAATGTATCACACTGGCATTAGCTGGGGACTGTGAAAATGCTGCATAATATGTTGGAATGCTGACCACCTTGATCTCATTATTGAATGGACTGCAAAAGGCAGTTCACTTTTATCTGCCTAAGTGCCTCCATGACAGTGGAAGGTGAAAATATTTTCTATGAAAAATTGTTTAAATACACCCATGTCACATGTATTTATATCTGTCCTAAAGGTGAAAGCATATTTGCAATAGGCATGCTTACAATCCTTTGCCCTAGCCATATTGATTTTTCCATTTAAAATAATAGAAAGGCAATCATAAAATTACCAATAACACATTCTTTGGTTTTTCGAAGTAAATAAACATTTGAATGATAAGTTGTCAAATTAAATGGGCAAGCAAAACCATTCTAATGCATTTCTTTCAATATTTTTTAGCAGCAAAACAAAACAAAATGAAGCAAGCAAACAAAGACATGCCTAAATTACTTCTATGTATACTTAGTGTTTATAGTATGTCTACCAAACATTATCTCAACTGTGAACTAGGCAGTGGTGTGCAGATAAATGTTTAACAACCAGCTTTCTACTTTATAGCAGTGTGAGCTGATTCCTATGGTGTAAATTCTCCCTCTGTGATCAATTTCAAGTTACCAAGGTGATGCTGCTGATCATGATGTTGGGAGGAGAGGTGCATAGATGGTTCTGATGAATTTACATAAGCTAGCTCCAGCACAACCACCAAAATAAGATGAAATGTTCATCAAATGTTCATCAAAATGAAATGTTCATCTTCTGAGGAACTTCCCTTTCCATTTCTTTTTCTCTTTTGAGGGGTCTCAGTTCTGCAGGTCATAATAGCCTCATTTGCAAGATGCATTAATTGAACTAGATACTCTCTAAGCTTTCTTTTAGTTCAATTCTTTAAATATTTAAATAATTTTCCTACTCTTAATCTTAAGGCAGCCTGAGTACAACAATAGAATATAAGAAAATTCTGTTTAGTTCAAGTTTGTACTCTGAAGACTTGGAGATGAAAGATGACCTCTGACATAGAATGTTATCCCAACTTTAGTACAGTTTATTTTACATAATTTAGTTATAGTATTCAGAAATATATTAAACAGGAGGGTCCCATGAATTTGTGGCAATGATGTAAGTTCCTATAGTGCAGATTAAAAAAGAAAACCCTCTGGGTCAATGAGGAGAAACACACTATGGATATTTCACAGTGCCTGCTTTATTTCCATTTCTGCACTTTCAAAATGGGCATTGTCAAAAGCATCCCATTTCCGAAGTGCAGAAGATGTAACATCTGGTCTTCTTTGCAAGGATTGCACTCTAAATTCCTCTTCCTGTCTAGGGAATTGCTTGGGAGGAGACCATGAACTGAATAGCGATATAGAAAAGCTGATAGCATCATTGCAAGTGATATTGTAACTGTAATGTAACATGAGTAAAAATCAACATAATGCTCTCCATATCCTTCAGGACCTACACACAAATACTACAGAGAACATCAGGTCTTTGAGCCATACAACAATGTTGAAAGGCCTGACTGGATTGTATACAGCTCTAAGCTTCTCATATGGATACTGTCTGAAGGAAATAAGGACCAGATATATGGAGGTGTCTACAGATGTTACTATTTGATTAAGAAGAACCTTAACAAGTTTGTATTGGGATATAGTGATAGTTAAGTGATCATGGCTCTTGTCAACTCAAAAAGTACTTTCTTTTGCGGTACTGGGGATTGAACCCAGGGGCATTCTACCTCTGAGCTATACCCCCAACCCTATTTTTTATTCTTTATTTTGAAACAGGGCCTCACTAAGTAACTGAGGCATCCTCCAGTCTCAGCCTCCCAAGTACTGGGATTACAAGCATGTGCCACCATGCCTGGCTTAAGAAGTACTTTTTGAGTGTGTATTATGGGCCAGGTCTTCTGCCGGCCATGAAGATTCAGGGGTGGGAGGAGGCAGATATGCTTCCTTCCCCCAGAAAGGGAATCCCTCCTTTCTCAATGTTGTAGCTAGTGACGGATTTAATTGTGGATGAAATGGTTAAATTGTATTAAGTATATAGCTGCCTTTAATAAATGTTTATTTAGACCAAAACTTAATCAAATAGGCTACAATAAATATAACAAATCATCTCTTCTTAAAACTTTCTAGGTTTTTAAAACAGTCTTGATCATCTAATTAAATAATTGTCACTGTGATACAACATCAAGATGTTAATAACTGGACATAGTAGTGCACACCTGTAATCTCAGTACTTGGGAGGCTGAGACAGGAGGATCATAAATTCAAGGATAGCCACAGCAACTCAGTGAGACCCTATTTCAAAATAAAAATAAAATAGGGCTAGGGGTGTAGCTCAGAGGTAGAACACCCCTGGGTTCAATCCCCAGTACCACCAGGAAAAAATGATTTTATGTTAATAAACTAAACTGGGCCTGTTTCTTGCTTGAGTTGTCTGAAAGGTAGTTATTGAGCACCTACTGTGCCAAGTACTTTGCTTTCTATCTCCATTTTCATGCAATTCTCATGACTCTGAGGTAGGAGTATTTTCATCTTTAAGTAAGGAAGCTAAAGTTCAGAAAGATAATAAACTTGCCCTAACATTGCTCAATGGATTAGAATTCAAATGCAGTAAGTCTGTGCCAAAAATCCACCTGTATCTTCCTCCATACCGCAATGCTTCCCTGTGCCATCAAGCAATTGGACCCTCATTTCACCTTTACTTGGCCAGATCACCTCCCATATGAGCCAATGATCTCCAGACATTTCCCTCCCTGGATGCATGATGCTATGTTGCAAATCAGTGGGAGCCCCGCCGCCCAAGGAGGACTACAGCTCTGACTTTTACTTATCCACCTTACTCTTTGCATCTGCTCTTAGATGTACAGCTTCTAAACCTTCACTCCAGTAAAGCATTTCATTAGAACAGTAGGCAGAGGCTGGAATATAATAAGAGAAATTACAAGAACCTAAGCCTTGCTATGGTATTCTGCCATTCTGGGGAGAAAACTAATCGAACCTCAGCAACAGATTTATAGAAACTAATGATTTAAGGGGAAAGATCATGTCTTTATGAACCCACATAAATAACACAGTCATTTTTCCTTAAGTCACTATAGAGTGAGCCCAAAAGAAATGAAGCCAGTTATAATTTTGAAAAGACACTAGAATGCACTGAAGATTCATTGTGGCTACTGGACCGTATTTGAGCTTTGCAGAGAATGAAAGAGAATAAAGTCTTCTAAGAACCAGAAATGGGAAAGAAAATTACAGTAGCCTTAATGAGCCCCAGTGTTGTTGAGTGTATTTGCTCAAAATGCAAAAGCACTTTACAAATTCAGTTGCAAAGAATGCCCTAAACATTTAATCAATACACTAGTAGCCATATATCTCATTTCCCTCCAGTTCTGAATGATAGGTCTTGGCTACAGGAGAGCTTTCATCTGAACCCTCACATTTATCCTATACTATGTTTCCCTCCGTGCCTTTCGATTACAAGCCATGTTATTTCTTTGCAAAGACAGCAGCACCATTTCAACTCTGTGTGAGATAGCAAAGTAGCAACAGTAACTTCTGATCTGAGTTTTGTTATAGGGTTAAAAGGAATCATCTCTCTCACAATCGGACTTTTTGCCCAGGAATATATTTTTGCTAATTACTAATTAACAACATATTTTATTCATTGCTATTTTCATTTTTTTCTCTGCCACTTGCCACTAAAGATCTTAGTTAATAAAGTACTGTAATGATTGAATTTAAATCCCCAACTAACACTTTTAAATGAATCATGTATAATTTTGTGTAAATAAGTCAGGGAGATATGATAATGTATTTGTATTTGTGTACGAAGGGCCTGCCTAGATTTTTTTTAGGACATTCCACTTCTAATAAATGAAGCTAGCAACACAGCAATGAGAGAGAACCCAAGTTATACCTGATGGAATGATCATGCCAATCCTTTCTGTGTTGGCTAAATTCAGTTTTTGTTTCCTTTCCACCTTAATATTTCCACTTCACTGTCTTTAATAAGTGGAATCAGTAAGGCTATTGGATGCAGATCCTAGTAGCTATATCTCTGCTGAATTGTTCCTATCATTGGGTCTATGAAAGGACTCTGCAGATGACATATTTCTTTATGAGGTAGCTTTACAACAGAATGTGTTCATACAGATCATATTCCATGAGCAGTAACCCAGAGGCCAATGAAGTGAGGTTAAGGCGGACTTGAGCTTACTTTGCCTTGACCTGGTATTATCTTTATGGATGGTTTCAGTGGGTCTTTGGCTTAACACACATGCCATTTATTTAGCTGCTATTCTATGAGCCAAGTGGTGACATGGTTCAACTCAGACTTTGCTGGACAAGAAAAAGAAGAGCAAACCTTGTATTTCAAGCAATAAAAATGTTCTCAAGCCGGGCGTGGTGGCGCACACTTGTAATCCCAGTACCTGGGAGCCGGAGACCAGAGGATCTGGGTTCGCGGCCAGCCTCAGCTACTTAGTGAAGCCCTCCGCAATTTCGTGAGACCTGGTTTCAAAATAAAGTATAAAAAATAGGAGCCGGGCGTGGTGGCGCACGCTTGTAATCCCAGTACTTTGAGAGGCGGAGACCGGAGGATCCGGGTTCCCAGCCAGCCTCAGCGCTCTCTCTCTCTCTCTCTGTCTCTCTCTCTCTCTCTCTCTCTCTCCCCTTAGTGAGGCCCTCCGCAACTTCATGAGACCCGGTTTCAAAATAAAGTATAAAAAAAAATAGGGCCGGGGGTGTAGCGCGGAGGTAGAACGCCCCTGCGTTCAATCCCCGGTAACGCCCCTGCGTTCAATCCCCGGTACCACAAAAAAACAAACAAAAAAAAATAGGGCCCGGGGTATAGCTCTGAAGTAAAACGCCCCTGGGTTCAATCCCCAGTACTGCAAAAAAAAAAAAAAAATGTTCTCAAGATACCTGTCTGTCCCATAGATGCAAACATATGGATCAACTTTGAAAACCAAAGAATTTTCAGATCAAGTAAAAAGCAAACCAGGCATCCTTTACAGGGATTCTCGGCAAGGCTGTCTGGTTGCTTCAGGGCAGGGGCAGGATTTTTGTGGTGAGGATTAAGTGGCAAGTGGAAGGCAGAGACCACCTTTGGCTAAACCTCAGAAACCACACTAGTGATTTATTTCTGCATATTTAAAATGAACTTCTTTCACAAATTGATAAAGGAAAACTACCTCAGGCATTTTTAAAAGTTGAGAAAACATTTAGTCGTTGTGAAATCTTGCACAATTGTAATAACATATCGAGTACCTAATTTGCTTACAACCTATTAACCAAATGTCTTTTATGTCAAGTTCGGTAAAATACATGTATAAAAATCATGTGAATGATAAGTTATATAACATCTGAAAGCAGCAATTAACCAGAATTTAGTGTGATCTATATCATCAACCACAGCTCCAGCCCCAGACAATTGGCTGAAAATTTTTACATGTTTCATGAGTGAAATCCAGTTTAGAAGACTCGAAGCTGTAAGACCCAAAGACAAAATAAATACAGAAGTAAAACCTAGGTCACTCATTATTTTGTATCTGCCCATTCTATTTCAACTGAATAACTTTAACATGGAGAAAATGTTTCTAGAATGAAGGTTTCTTACACACAAGGTAGCTGTAAGTCCTATCCCCTGACTGCTGGCAGGAGTCACTTTTCTTATTGAAAGATGCTTCTTAGCTGATTCCAGCCAGCCTGGAGATCATATATAGCAAGGATGTTGCTGGAAGGCAGCGTGGTAGCGTCTGCAGTGGGCGCAGGGCAGCTGGCTGCACAGCTGTGCAAACTGTAATTCTATGGTTTGAGTGGGAGGAAATGAACAGCCCTAGACTTCTGTGGATCCACGGGGGACATTTATATCTCTCCCTCTCAGAAATGAAGGTTTTTGCCTTGAAACTTCTGGTTGTGTTTTTGTTAAGGGTAAAACAAATAAATTAGGGCATCCAGTTGGGGGAAGAGGGAGAGGGAAAAGAGAAGGGGAGAGGAGACTGGGAAAGAAGGGCACTGCCTGGTTATTTGCCTATCTGTTTTATGCCAAGATAAACTACCTGCCCCATGGCCTTGTACATGGTTCCAGAGTGGGATGTAGTTGCTTTTAGCTTCAAAATGACAGGTTCTTTCTTGAGGACTGTTATCAAGTGGTTGCAGTGAGGCCGGCCTGTACTAAGAAGTTAAAAATTTCTGCCATTCGAAAACATTTGTAAAATTCAAGCACCTTGTCTTTGAGTGATAATAAAATTCTTACGAGTTCATATTTCATGCAGTGATGAGAATTGAGAGTAGAGGCATGAACATGTCCTAAGTTTGTAAATTCCCAAATTTATAAGTTGAACGATTTATAAACTGTTCATCCTCTTTGGACTCTTAGGTTGTGTTGTTTGGGGCCAAGCCAGAGGCAATGCTCTCGGGAGAATTAGTCTATTTTTTCACATTTTCAGTCTTACATTTTATTTTTACCAGAGCTAGATGCTAAAAGCTGTCCCATTCAACCACATCACATCTGTTTCTGGCCTTTGTACAGCACTTGACTGTTGGCAAAGTATTTTCACACTTGGTTCTCAAAGACACAGTGATGATTAGAGAGAGTGAGATCCAGGTTACAGGCTTAAAAGTTCAGAGAAATGATTCAGTTCATAAGTAACGGACTGGGTTTGGGGACAAGCAGATCTCCAGACCCAACACAGAACACTGTGCCCATTATTTAGAGAAAACATGCTCCCCTTACCTTTTCGAAGCTAAGATTCTGTGGCTTTTGATGTTCACACCTGATCTACATGAATGGCTTCTCAAACTGAATAGTTGTGTTCTCTCTCTCACGTGTCCTCCTTCTTGGAATCCCTCTCTTTTCTTCCCTGCGTCTTTCTCTGCTCTCCCCACCCCCACCTCAACACCTTCTCCAAATTCAAAGCATTGTTGGAATTTCCAGTAGGTTTTTCTCATTTCCACGTGGCCATTTGCAAAATATATTTCAAGGTTGATCCATTCTGCTTTCGTCAGGGTAGACTATTCTACATGCAAGTTTCTCTGATTTTCGGAGTCTGGGGGGTAATTTCCTTTCTCATTCTCAGTTATTTCTATTCATTCTGTAATCCAAGCAAGAAGAATTGAATAAAAGTAACTTTTAATCCCAGGAAAATTTACCCCTTATGTGAACATTTCTGAATTTATAACTCATGTGGTCTGCCCCTAGGAGTAAGAGGCAGCCGCCTGAAGTGCGTCCATTTTATTTTATCTTACTTTTTGCAATATCTCGGAAGGATACAACAAAGATGAAGCACAACAAAGAAAGATAACGGGCCTCATTCTCCACTCTGTGCTAATGAGTGCTCACTGGGTGCCGGGCACTGCTCTGGGTTTTACATTCTTTAAATTATTTGTTCTTCAAAACAAACCTCCAAGATGGTCACCATCATTAGTCCCATTTTACAGATGAGAAACTGAGGCAGGAAGAGGTTAAATATCTCGTCCAAAGTCACACAGCTAGTAGGTGGCAGAGTGAGGATCAGAACCCAGGAAGTCCTTTCAAGAGTATATCTTGAAAAAGAGGGGTCTTTCTCACTGCCTCTATTTCCACTCTTTGCAGGGCTCATTAAGACTTTGGTGAGCCCTGGCCATTTTTGCCTTTGTGGTCCCCTTTCACTATGCAAAAAGTATTAAACACTATATTTGATGACTGTGTTAACATAATGACAAATACAACCCACGGGTTGCTTTATATTAGTCTTTTCCTTCTAGCTTTAAAATAAATTAAAACATGTTTGTGGACTTCTAAAAATATCCTGAACATGGTTCTGCACCTATGGTACCCGAGGGCTAAGAAGGTCCTGACTGTTTGGAATTCTCTTTCACCCCGAGTCACGTCCAGATAAGAAAAGGAATTTGCCACACTTTCAGCCATACAGGAGAATCAGGTGGGGATTCCATGCAAACACTGAGTTCAGAAATAGCCTCTAGAAAACCACCAACAAGTAATGTTTTTCCAATTGTGGGTTGTGAAATCATTTATGTGGGTCATAACCAGCAAATTTATAATTAAAATATATTAGGATGTCATGAATGGGGAGGGATGAGGTTGGATAATATAAAGAACATCAGAGTGTATGTACATCTTTTAAGGGTATTTGGGGGAATATTTTATTCCAATTATAAATGCATATGTCTGTTATATAGAGTGATAGAAAGTACATTTCTTAGAGTGAGTCCCAGTCCATTTTTTTTAAATACTGAGTTAGGATACATTCCTATTTCCATCTCTTCTTTCCTTCAGCTATGTTTAGCTTTAAATATCACCTCAGAGCAAAACTGATAACATTAGCTTGCTTTCTTGGGGTAAATCATGGCCAATCATAGGTTTTAAAGTCATAAAAAACATGATCCAAATTCTACTTTTTCTTCTTATTAGCCGTACTTCGCTAAGTTGTTCAACTTCTCTATGACTAAGTTTCCATGTGGATAAAATAAAGACAGTAATAATAATGCCAAATAAATGAGCAAGTGCTTAAAAAGTCCTTGATACAATAGATGTTATTAAATGCTCTCTATATAGTAACAACTCAAATACCTGTTTCTAGGCCAAATTTCATTTTTAACCTGAGGCTTGTATAACTGCTTATTCCATACCTCCACTTACATACCTAGTAGACATAGACCTGTAGATATTTGACAGGTCTGTATTGGAACTCCTAACCTTTCCACCAGCCCCCATAATAACCCTTCTGGTCACTGGGGTCAAGCCTTTGAAGTACTCCTTGCTAAGTAGCTGAGACTGGCCACGAACCCGGATCCTCCAGTCTCTGCCTCCCAAGTACTGGAATTACAAGCGTGCACCACCACGCCCGGCTCTTCTCCTTCTTTCATAATCCACATGCAATCTATCAAGAAAGCCTATTGGCCAGACTTTCAAATGCACACGGGATCCAACCATTTCCCACCGCTTCTGCTGTACTGTGTTTCTCTGGATGATTGTAACAGCCTCCAAGCTGCCTTCCCTGCCTCCTCGCAACCCCACTGTAGTCTATGCTTAACACAGCAGCCCCTGTGATCCTTTTAAAACCTGTCAGATGATGCTCCCCCTGCAATGCTCCACATTTCACTAAGAGTGAAGTCACAGTCTTTGTAGTGACCTACCTGACCCTGGATGGTCTGGTACTGTTCCCTCTCAACTCTCCTCTCCTCTCTTACTTCTCTCCCCTTCACTCACTCCTTTCTAGCCACCCTGGGCTTACCACATCTGGAACACTCCAAGTTTGGTGCCTTTACCCTATTTTCCCTCCATTCTCTTCCCTGCCCCACATTGACATTGTTCATTGTTCCACCTGCATTGAGGAACTTTGATCAAATTTCTTCTTTTCCACATTGTCAAGCCTCTTCTTGCCTCCCGTGCCTCAAATTTTTAGCCTTCTTTATTCATTTTGGCCCTAACACATATTAATTTGTAACATACTATATAAGTTACTTATAAATCACAGGTTGAATATCCTTATTCTGAAAAATTCTAAATCCATAGTGCCCCCAAATCGAAAACTTTGAGTATCATTAACTTTTTGGAATAATTCGGATTTCAGATTTTTCAGATTAAGGGATACTCTACCAGTGTCCATTAACAGATGAGTGGAATATAAAATTATGGGACATGTACACAATGGAATTCTACTCAACCATAAAGAAGAACAAAATTAATGTCATTTGCAAGAAAATGGATGGAACTAGAGGATATTATGCTAAGTGATATTAGCCTTAAGAAAAAGCCTTAAGAGAAAGTGAAGAGTCATGTATTTTTTTCTCATATGTGGAAGCTAGAGAGAAATTGGGATACAAGAGACACTCCAGATAAAGCAACAGAAACCCTAATGGAGCGATGGAGAGGGAGAAGAGAGCTTTGATGAAAGAAACACTTAAATTGACTCTACGTACATATATGAAATTATCGATGCTAATCTCAGTATGATGTATGGGGGAGGGGAGGCAGTGGGAGGGGATCAGAGGGGAAACTCACCATGTGCTGGGTGCATGTATGTCCCTGTCACTGACCTTTATTATGAGGTATGATTATAATGCATCAGTAAAAGTATATTTAAAAATCCAAAATCTGAAGCACTTCTGGTCCCAGTCATTTTGGAGGGACACTCAAGCTGTATATTCTTTATTATCCACAATATATTTTTAGAAGTTAAAATTCATGAGGGTAAATTCTATCTGTTTTGATCTCTAATGTATAACAAGTGTCTAAAAATGGTCTATATCATAGCTAACTGATCAACTAATATTTCTTAAATGAACGGACTCTTTACATTATTATTTTTCTCCCAAATAAAGAGCCAGGTATAATGACAGAGGAACTCAAGAGTAATAATAAAGCTCTTTCTGTACTTTTGATTAAACCATGATTTAATATTAAACCAACTTGTGGTTTGGTTGGTAGAAATTCAGCAATAATGGAGCTTTCTATTTCTCTAAGTGGCCAATGAGCATATTGATAAAATTCAGAACAGTTTCAAAACAAAGAAATATATGGAATCCTCATGTCTACAGCTACAGCCCAAGTACTTACTATCAGAGATTCTGCTGCTGAATTATTATTTTAGGGTATACAAACGTGGCAGAAAAAAATCAATAGAAAACCTAAACACTTTTACACAGCACTTGCATTCATAAATGTTAAATAACTAGTAGTGTGACCATTCCCGTTGTCCATTGTAACCTATGTAGAAAAGTCATACGAATCCATTATCATTCAATAAGGCCATAAAATTGATTTTGTCTTTTATTTAACTGTCTTCATTATAGAAGGGACTTATTAATTAAAGCATAAAAATGTCAACATGGTCCACTTTTTCACCCAGAAATCACATCCACTTTAGCACCCACCAAAGTGGGTGGCATGAAAATGTCAGTGTTTCTCTTGTAGCAGACTGTGAAAAACACGCTACATCAGATTTTCTTTTCAGGCTCTCTTTCCTTCACAGAGCACACTGGCTATAATGGACACCCCCTTTTTCACTTCATTAAGCAAAGAGAAAAAATGTTAGCTCTACAAATTATCTTCTATTCCCACTTGAATTTTAATGCTTTTGCCTGTACACTAAATAATGACCATTAACTGAAGTGCATGTATCAAAATAACTCCATATATAACCTTCACAAATATTTGTTTTAGTATTAAAATACAGGTATAAAAATGTATTGATGTGCAACCTTAACTGTTGCATTTATTTTGACCATATGCAGATATCAGCAAATATGCCTATGAAGAAGAATGGAAAAAACATTCTTTGTGGTTCATGGGAAAGTCAGGGACTAGACATTACAATTACAATTACCCCCTGTGAATTCCAAAAGGGTGCACTGCAGCCCTGCAGAGTTCTGCCATTGAGCTGGTCTGCACACATGTTTACCTTCCCTGGAAATCTAAAAGGATAGAGGAAACATACATCTTACATACACAGTTAATCTTAATTATAACGGAGAAGATGTCAAAAGACTTAAAATGCCAATTAAAAACTGGATTAATATTTACTTTACTCACTCTCCATTTATTGCTAAGATTTCACCAATATCTTACTTGATCATACAACAAATACTTATCAAGCTTAAACTGTGCTAAAAACCAATCCCTGGATATCCACATTTAAACTTTTTAAATTAGTGTGTGATATATGGAAATGTGTCTATACAGTTTCTATTCATTCTTCTTTTAATTCAACATATGTCCCTAACTGTGATATAATCAAATATTTCACTCTATTGTAATTATCTTATTTCATATATTTTGTACCACAATAAGACTACATATAAAATCAAACACAGCTAGAATTAGAAGCACCAGCTATTTTTAGTTTGGATGGTACTTTAGAGATTTTAAGTAGAAACCCCTCGTGTTAGAGCTGAGTGAATCAAACCCAGAAAGGTTAAATGACTTGTCCATGTCTTAGTAGACAGATGCATTAGAATCCAGTTCTTTTGACTTTTGTCTCACATCTTTAATACAAAACACGCTTCTGATGGCTTCCATGGAATTAAATTATATGGAAAATACAGACAAGCCAAAGAAGTAATTTACCATTTAGTCATGAAATAATAGTAAATACAATACTTCAAGGCTTTATAATGACTTCACGAGGAAGGGTAAGTTCTTTCAAGCCAAATGTCAGTGATGTTCATTACTAAGTGAGAACACAATTAGAAACACTTGCTACTAACAGTGTGAACATACTACTCTTCTGTTACAGTATGTCCCTTTAACACATTTTAAATTCTCAGGGAAAAGAACCTCATTTCCAATGTTTTAAATGAGGCCTGATGTGTCTGGGTAACTTTCAACAAATTATATTGACTTAATTTTCTTTAGCATTTATACTACCTTCAGCAAACAATCATCTATGAATATTTGCATCTTTGAAATGTTGAACAGAAGTTTAAAACCTATAAAGGAGCTTTTGGGGACAAATAAAAATCATGGTTCAGAAATTTTCTTTACTCTCCAAGTCTGGGCTGCACCATGAAATGAATGTCCTTGTGTAATGATGAAGACTCACATTTTGGTGCTTATTCTTTGACTGACTTGAGGCTGTAAGAGAAGGAGTATATCCTTCACTCAATCTGTGGGGTTATTTCCAAAATAATATTATTAAGTACTACCAGGGGCAGGTGTAGCTGAAGAAATGCTTAAGTCTTTAATTAGTATTCAAAACGCCCAGTCCACTTTATTTGGCAGCTTACAGATTAGTGGAAGTTAGTACCCACAATGATTTCATGATAGCCAGGGACAATGAGTATATGTACATTTATTTCCTTGAAGCATTTCTAAACTTCTAAAATATTAAAGATGGACTTATACATAATGAGTGGGTGTGGGAAAGCAAATATTTAACATAAGTAGTTTGAAGCAATAAAGAACTGATCTGGAAAGAATATACACAAAGTAGTATTTGGGCCATGGGAGAATGGGAAGAAAAGATAGAGGTATGCTTGCTTGCTTAGTTGCTCATAAATTGTTGTTAAGAGACAAACAAAACTCTTACTATGCCCAGATTATGTAATTTATAGGGAGTGTGCAGACGTCTCTGTTCAACCACGCTGATAACGACGCTAATAGTTTAATTACAACTTGCTGCTCAAGGAGATAAACAAGGCTGCTTGCTTTTTAAAATCAGGGGTTACAATTACTTTTAAACGCAGGGGAAAGACACATCTGCGAGTACATCTTACTTTGTTAGGAAAGCAACCAGAAACCAGCTGGAAAATAAACAAAGCCCCAGGAGTGAGCAGCCGGTGCAAAATTAGAGCAAAAAAATGCCCGATTTGAGCAATGGAGCAGTAGGCGTGAGGCGTAGTAAACAGGCAGTAAATGTAGGTGGGTAGGGATAGAAAAGTTTCTATGGCCAGATCTTCCGCGTTTCCCCTGGCATTCCATCACAGAGAGGGCCTAAGCGCCCCTCCCCCTGCTGTCCATCTTACACTCACTTCTCTGTTTCCGGGTCCACTTCAGCACCACCAAGGAGGACAGCTCCCCAGACCTCAATAAAAGTACCTAAGCCTCCCTCCTTCACAAGGATCCTCTCCACAGTATTGCTCTTTCTCTCTGGTGTCTTTTTTGCCATTTTGCATTTAGGGGCACTTTAAAGGACATATAGAATGTTCTGGGTACTTGTTTGGTTTGTTTATCTCCAGATGAAAGGGAGAAAAATCCTGCCAGAGCCAACCTTTTAATTGGACTCCAGAGCCATTTAACCAGGATAAAAGATTGCAAGTCACTGGGTTTAATCCACGAGCAAAGTAACTCAAAGTAAGTAAATACTAGTTGAAACCTGAAACTTTTTTTTAGTGCTTTATTTTGTTGCTTTGTTTTAAAAGTATTAGTAGAAGCTAAATAAGCTTTACTAACTGCTGATTCAGCCCCTTTTCTACTATACTAAGCCAAAGCCACTAAGGGAAAGTAGCTGAGTTTGTTAACAAAGGGGTCAATGGAATAATTCCTAATATCACTGGTTTGGGAAAAGAGTCTTTGGTCCTACAAGAAGCTCTTCTTAATTCTTAAAAGCCCCTTATAATCATATGCTAAATTTGGGATATACAAGTAGGGGATTGACACTTCCAACATAAACACCATGAGCTGCAAAAGTATGCCACAAAAAAGACCAGCGCTTCCTCAATGAAGTTATCTTCTTGTCTCCATCTCCAAAGCCAGAAACAACCGTTTAAGAAGTTAATCAGATATGTATGGTTTAAAAAAAAAATCACCAAGACAGGAAAATGAAACTCCAAGCAACTTGGCTACTCTGATACATTCAGTTCCCCAATTCGTCCAGTCATAAAGATACAGCTGCTTAGCCAAAGTATCTTATTGCTCTAGGCAGAGTGTTCTCCTTGGTCCAAACTTCTCAACAAGACATAAAATAATCATCAGTTGAAGGTTTGAGGGTTTTCTTTGCTCCAACACATACACACACACACACACACACACACACACACACACACACACACGTTTGAATTCCACTTCCAAGGGCTTAGTTTCCCAAGGAAACAAAGTGTTGTCTGGTTTTTAAAAGTGAGTCTTCAGGAACATACACTCACTCTTTTTGTACTTGAGTATTAAGGGACCCTGGAGAAGAGGGGACACAAGCTAGGGTTGAGGCTTAGGGGTCACTCCGAATAGGCAGCACTGTGAAGGTAGTGGTGAACAACTTCTTCCCAGTGACAAAGTAAGTCCTTCAGGAGGTGGGTCTGGAACAGCAGCCACAGTAGGAACAGTAGACCCTGGTGCTTCTTATTAAGGAATGCTGAGTGAACTCGACTGGGGCTTTTTGGCTCTGAATCCCTCCGTCCTCTTTGTTGCCCTTTCCTCCCTTCTTTTCTCCCTTCTTTTCTTCCTATCTTCCTCGCTCCTTCCATTCTCCCTCCTGCCTTCCTTTTTTTCTTCTCCCTTCCTCTCAGTCTTCTTCCCTCCTCTTCCCTCTCTTCTCTCCCTCCTCTACCTCGTTTACCCTTTTCACTTAATTCTATCTGGGCCACTTTGAGCACCGGTTCCGACAGCATCCAATCACCTAGCATGGATAGACCATGCTTTGGCCACTACCTCCACGTTGCTTTGCAACTGCCTGGTGCAAGGGAAGGTTCACTTTCCAGCGGCCGGCCCCGCCCCCTCTCCCAGCCCAACACCGCAGCTGTGGCAACCAGCCGTTAAAATCACCAGTGTCTGAATGTCACCAACAAGTTCCAACCGGTAGTAGCCCCGCCAGCGAGCCTCAGCCCGGGAGCGTGGCCAGACCCTCCGTCCGCCCACAGCGGCGCACCGCACCGGCATCCCCACCGCGCGGGTGAATCCAAGGATCATTGTTACCACTGACACTTTCTTTTCTTCCTGGAAGGGGAAAGCCCGTGTGTGACTCCAGGGCGGATGTAGGGCTCCACGCACTACCCTCCCCCACCCCTGCAAAACACACACACACACACACACACACACACACACACACACACGCCCTCCTGAGACCGGCGACACAAAGAGCAGGCGAGCAGCGGGCTGGGTAGGCGGGGGCGGGGAGGGCACCTGGGGAGGGGACCCCAAGGAGGGGCGGGGGCTGAGCTGGCACTGAGCGGGGGAGGAAGCGGGGTGGCAGGAGGGGAAGGCAAGAGGGGCGTCCTTACCTGCCCCTAGGTTGAAGGAGATCCTGGCCTCTGCGAGGTACGGCGTGTCGCTCTTGGAGCGGACTCTTCTGATGGGCCTCCGGTCTATATCATCCTCCGAAGATGCCGCCATTAATGTGGGAGGCAGGAGCAGGGTCGCCCGGCGAGCTGAGAGGAGAAGGAGATGGAGAGAGAGAGAGGGAGAGAGGCGGAAAAGGGGAGGAGGGGAGAGGAAGAGGCTCACACACATGGAAAGGGGGAGGGGAGAGGGGGATGGGAGAGAAAGGGAAAGGGGACGGGGAGGGAGGGGAAAAGAGAGGGAAAAAGGAAAAAAAGAGGAAGAGAGAAAGAAAGAGAGCAAAGGAGAGAAAAAGGATGAAGGGAGAGAAAGAAAATCCGTTAAGGATTTGTGGACTGGAGCAGAGACGAGGCTATTCCTGGCTTGCACCGGGGGCGCCCCCTAACTCCTCTCCCAGCACGGGCCAAGGGGTCAGTGCTCTGGACCAACACCCCGCCTCTTGTCCGCAGCCCAGTTTCAGCCCTTGGCACAGATAGGCTAATGCGAAAGGGGAGACTCCAAAGCAAAGATGCACAGTCAGCACCGTGCCCTCTCCCGCCAAATACACTTACTCTGCTTTTCAAGTGCACGCTACTGGTCTCAACCCACGGGATTCTCTAGCTTGAGGATGCTGGGGCCACACAGCCCAGCCTTGGTGCTCCCCGTATACAGTCCTGGGGGAGGACATTGTGACCAGGACAGCCCCCTGCTCCTTCTCCCAACCAGGTGCTCAAATAGGGAGAGAATCTGATCTGAAATCCTCAGCAGCTCTCTTACCTGCCCCTTACAACTCACAGGTGTGAGTTGCAGGATAAGTGTACACATGTTTGCGAGCAGTTTGGCAGTAAGATTTCTAGAACTGATATTTTGTATGTGGACTGGCCATATTCACGCAGAATTGAGTGGTCCACTTTTGCAACTACTAACTTCTAGAATGTATTTATCTCTACATAAATTAACCATTCACTTTAACCTACAACTTTCTCTTTATTCCATCACAAATCATGGTCTTTGGGTTGCACCTGCAGTCTCTACAACCCTGTACCACTGTTTCTGCAGGAGAGGTGAAGATCAAAGGCACGTTACATTCCTTTGAACATTTGCACTGACACCCCACAAACCTCCCTGCAACACAGGAGACCCAGAGTGGTTTCTGTGGTGTGAATCAGAAGGGTGTGACGCTCCCACTGACCCTATTGATGGGCCAAACTCTTTTATGTTTGTCTTTCTGCAACTTATGACTTTTGGTCTTTTTGTGCCCTGCTGTTGCCACTTTTCTAACTAATAAGTGCCCACCTGGAGTACACAGATAACCTTACCTTGCTTCCCTCCCTGGTACAAAGGAACTCTCAGTGTGGAGTCCTGCCCTTCAGTCTCAGAGGAAGAAGTGCTGATCTGGCTGTGCAAAGCTTCCCTCTTTACTTTAGCTGTCAATTCTCTCTCATTGTATATTCCCTGACCCTAGAATCGTCAGTCTCTCTTCACTAGGCTCTTGCGTGCACATATGCATAGTAACCCTTCAGCTTAGGAAAAAAATATATCTGCCCTTGATCTTGCTGTTTCTTCTCTCTCTACCATGCAATTTCCTTGTCATTCGGTTTAACCTTCCCATGGGACTCATGGCCCCTCCAGCTCCATTTTTTCCTCCCAATCCCCTCCTTTCATTCCTACCATTGATTTCTAGCCTCATTTCAACTCGGGTTATTTTAAAAGGTCAACAGTACATGTCTAATCCATCTCTTCCTTGGTTTCTTTGAATTAGTAATCTATCACTCTTGAAAGCATCCCCTTCTTTGGATTTCCAATGTCAGACTTCTTCCTTAGCCATTTGATTTCTAATTCTCTGCATGTTAATTTGAAACTGTTAATTCTGGCATTCTGGACAACCAAACTCCAACCCATTTTGCCCCAAGTCCAGCTCATTTCTGCATCTGCACCTATACTCCTGTGGCACACCACAAATTTTTTCCATATAAACTTTCCATGTTCTTCCTAAGAATGTATTTATGTTATGAACCTAATACATAATAAATGCCCAAAAGGTATTTTTGAGTAAAGGAAGGGAAAGGAGGGAGAGAGAGAGAGAGAGAGAGAGAGAGAGAAAGGAGAGGAAAAAAAGAGTGAAGGAGATTAAATAGCTAATCCATGTTTGCCTGATTTCAGATCCTATATCCTTAATGAGAGCAGTAAGTATCCACAAGAGCTTAGTTCTTAGAACCCCTGTAGATACCAAAATCCTAGAATGCTCAAGTCCCTTATATAAAATAATGTTGTGTTTATACTGAGTCTATGCACATCTTCTCCTATAGTTTAACTCACTTCTAGAATATCTCATACTATGTAAATGCTATTTAAGCTGATGTTATACTATATTGTTTGGGGAATAATGACAAGAACAAAAAGTCTGTATGTGTTTAATAGAGATGTAATTTTCCCCCCAGTATTTTAATCTGCTGTTAATTGAATTTGTGGATGTGGTACCCATGTATATGGTGGGCTGATTGTATAATGATATGCTAAGTATATATATTTGGTGTAGCAGACACACTTTAAATGTGATATTTGCCTAAATATTGTATCACATTTATTAAAGACAGATTTAAAATGAATGCCTATTTCTGTGTGTTTTGGGTGTGTGGTACTGGTGATTGAACCCAGGGACATTCTACCTCTGAGCTACACTCCCAGCCCTTTTTTATTTGTTATTTTTGAAACAGAGGCTTGCACACTGGCCTTGAACCTGCAATCCTCCTGTCTCAGTCTCCCAAGTCCTGGAATTACAGGCATGCACCACTGCACCTGGCTTGGATGCCTCTTATTTCAATAAGCAGCAAGAGGGATCTTCAGCTTATCAAATGAACTATGAAAGTTAATATTTTAGTGAGTAATCAGGCTATAAATTAAAATTGTAATTAAGACATTTAGGTTTAGGCTCTAAAGGAAGTGAAGAAAAGGAAATAAATTCAAGCAATTCAGAATTTCGTATAAATTATACCTCCCTTGAATTAATGCAGTGCTATTCGTTCAAAAGGTTTGGGATTCCTTGTCCCTTTGTATTTTCATTCATTAGCCAAGTCTGTAGAAAAATGATAAAGTCATTTGAAGGAATAGCTAGCTTTAGATTTCTAAATGTTTCTTTGATTTTATATATTAATGGTTCTTGATAGAGAGAAATACATCTTTGAATTACTTTCTTTCTTACTCATTTAAAATTTTAAAGGATTTGGAAGTTAATATTGCTACCACTTTGTTTGTCCCTTTTCAAAGGGATTTAAGTGCACTTTTACTTTATTTCACAGCAGACTATTTTATTATTGAAATAATTCTAGATAGATATTCTTTTGACAAAAATTTACATAAAATAGCATATCTTTCTTCATGTTTTGGGATTCTTTTATCACATTTTCATTTCTACGTCTTATCTTCCATGTCTTGGCTTCCCTGATTTACTTTCTTTTCTTTTTCTTTTTTTTTTATTGGTGCTTTGTAATCATACATCTTGATAAGTTTCAGGATTGTAGAAGTATACATGCACACATGGGTCAATTAGCCCTCCCCCAATTCCCACCCCTATTCCCTCCCCCTTCCCTCCTTCTCCTGCTCAGCATAGTATACAAGTAGACTTTGATATATTTGGATTTACTTTTTGTCTTTCAACTATCTTTTTTCTTTTCTCTTTTCCCTTTGCCTCATTTGCTCATACCTTTCTTTAGTTCTAACAATCTCTTTACAGATTCAATCCCTTTCCTTGTATCCCCTTCTATCCTATATGAAAGAATTATGTCTGCAGGCTTATCTACATACTTCTACATTCTTGATTGTCAGGGATTCCTTTCATGCTCATGACTTCTTGTCATAAAACATTTGATTGGTTGACATCAGGGGAAGAGCCCTGGAGTGGGAATCAGGAATGGTGGGTACTGATCCAAGTATTACCACCAACTCAGCAAGTAACACGATCAAGTCACTCAGCCAGGATGGACCTCAGTCACCTCATCTGTGAAAATGCAATGGTTGAATAACATGATCTGAAAGGGCCTCTCTACTGCCAATATTTTATAATTATTGGTAGATGTTCTTCTATCTCCACTCCTTTCCATAAGTATCCATAGCATATTTTATCTCTTAATCTAAGAAAATGCATTTCCCTTTGATTTGTAATTAATCACACCTGGAAACCATGTGCTATCTGTACTTCTCCCAAGTGATTTCAAAACTCTCCAAGTCTATTTTATGTAACTGCATCCTTTACAATCAATTCCCTCCACACACTGTTTCCGCCATGTGACAACACCCATGTGATTTTATGTGTGCATGTGTGGATATGAGTGTGTGTATAGAAAGGATCAAATTCAACTTTGACCTTGACAAATTCCAAATATAGTTCTTCAAAAATTATTTTTTCTTTCTAAAATAGGATTGCTGGCCTGGGAAAAAGGCATTTTTTTTTCTTTTTCAAAGTCAATCAAAATTTTATAACATGGACGCTTATATGCAAATTATTTCTAGAGCTAGTGTCAGGGAAAGAGAAGTAGCACATAAGGTACTCAGAAAAAAATAATATTTTATACACCCATCACTGACATAGAAGAGGAATGAATAAAAAATAAGGGCACAATAGTCTATTCTTTTTGGGGAGATACTGGGGACTGAACCGAGGGGCATTCTACCTCCGAGATACACCCCCAGCCCTTTTATAATTTTTTATTTTGAAACAGGCTCTTGCTAAGTTGCTGAGGTTGGCCTCAAACCTGTAATCCTCCTGTCTCAGCCTCCCAAGTACTGGAATTAAAGGAATGCACCACCATGCCCAGCAATATTCCATTCTTATTAAGAAAACTCTTTAGGTGAACAAATCTTATTCTTTTAAAAATATTGTCAAAGTATGTTTCTAGGACACCCTTACATCAGAATCATTTGGAATACTTATAAAATGTAGGTTTTCTAGGCCCCCAACCTGAACCTCTTGAGTGGGAATTTGAAGTATGAGATCTGTATACTTAGATTTCAAAAGTCAACCTACTGTATCTACTCTCACCACTTCTATTCAGTATTATACAAGAGGTATTGGCTAGAGCAATGGGACAAATAAAAGAAATTTAAAAGGTAAAACAACTGGGAAGCAAGAATAAAATCGTTATTAGTTATACTTGTTATGACTGTGTACATACAGAATCCTTGAGAATCCATAGACTATTAGAAATATTAAGCAAATTTTACAACATTGCTGGATATAATGTTAGTATAAAACATCAATTTTGTTTTCTGTATATTAGCAATATTAGCAAATAAAATTTAAGAAGTACCATTTACATAGCATTACACCTACCAAATGCCTATGAACAAATTAAATGAAAGATGGGCAAGACCTTTACATGAAAAATTATAAAACACTGATGAAAGAAATTAAGAAAATTGAAATAAGTCAGGTGTGGTGTCACATGCCTGTTATCACAGTACTTGGGATGCTGGGACAGGAGGATCGCAGGTTCCAGGCCAGCCTCAGCAATTTAGCAAGACCCTGAGCAACTTAGCAAAACCCTGTTTCAAAATAAAAAACAGAAAGGGCCAGTGCTGTAGCTTGGAGGTAGAATGCCTCTGGATTCAATTCCCTGTACAAAAAAACAAAAACAAAACAACCCCCTCGAAATAAACGGGGAATGGGATGAATAAATATACCATGATTGACCTCATGGATTGAAAGACACATATCGTTGAGGCATCGGCCTCTTCAGGTTGACTTACATACTCAATGCAATTCCAATCAAATCTCAGGTTTTTCTTTAATTTAAAAAGCTTGTTCTAAGCCAGGTGGTACACAACTGTAATCATAGGTTCAAGGCCAGCCTCAACAACTTAGCAGGACCCTCAGCGATTTAAAGAGATCGTATTTTAAAATAAAAATAAAATGGGCTGGGGGTATAGGTCAGAGTTAGACTGTTCCTGGGTTTAATCCCCAGGAATACCCCCCTAAAAAACAGCTGATTCTAAAATGCATATGAATGTGTAAAGGGAGAAGACTAGTCAGAACAATTTTGAAAAATAATTATAAACTTGTAAGATTTACAGCAAAAGATATTGAGATTTATTATAAAGGCATAGAATACAAAAATAATATAATATATATGGACCAGTGTAAGAGAATGAAAAACCTAAAAATGGACTCACTTAACTATGACAAGAGTTCCACTGCAGTGTAGTGGGGAAATGATTCACTCTTCATAAATAACGCTTAGTTGCTTGGATATTCACATAGTGGAAGAAAATAAATTTTGGTCCCTACCTCACACCATACACAAAACCCAGTTCTAAATGGGTCATGGTTGTACATGTGAAAAAGAAACAATAATGTATCTGGAAGAAATTTTTTCCACAGGAAAATATTTTAATGATGTTGGCAAAGTTTTTAAAATGGGACATAAAAAGCACTAACCATAAAAGAATACATAGACATATTGATGCCATTAAAACAAAGAACTTCTGCTCATCACAAGACACCATTAGAAATGTGCCATATCAAAAATGTGTATATTGCTAAAATGGAGCTGGCAGGGAAAATTATAGCATTAAATGCTTAGAGAAGAGGAAAATTCTCCAATTGATAATCTAAGTCCCTACATCAAGAATTTAGAAAAATAGGGGAAATCCACAGCTAGTAAAACAAAATAATAAAATAAATTTTACTCAGCCATAAAGAAGAACAAAACTATGTCATCTGCAGGAAAATGGATGGAATTGGAGAACATTATGCTAAGTGAGATTAGTCAGTCACAAAAAGTGAAAAGTCAGATGTTCTCCCTAATATGTGGAAGCTAGGGAGAAAATGGGACATAGGAGGGATTCCAAACAAAAAAGGAGAAACCTTAAATGAGTAAAGAAGGCAATCTAACTGAGGGAGATGGAAGGGGCTAAGAGGGAAACACCCTAATGCATATGATGTACATACACAAACTTATCAAAGTCAATCACTATGCTGAGCATGAAAAGGAGGGAAGGGGGAGGGAATTGGGTGGGAATTGGGGAAGGGCTAAATGAGTGATGGGTGCATATATGCCTCTACCACCATGAACCTCATCAAGATGTATTAATTCAATACACCAATAAAAAGTAAAAAAATAAAAGCAGAAAACAATGAAAATGAAAACAGAAAAATAAATAAAACAAAAGCTCATTCCTCAAAAAATAAAAATTTATTAGCTTCTAGCAACACTAATAAAGATAAAAAAAAACAGAATGCAATGCACCAATATCCAGAATCAAATAGGAGTTATCAGTATGGATTCTATAACCATTAAAAAGGTAGTAGGAGAATACTGGAATGATCCTTGTGCTCCTATATGCAATAAATAGGTAGAAATAAACCATATACACTCTTAGAAAAAAGACCATTATGCACATGAAAAGGAAAGATGCAGACTTGAGGAGACATTTTCAACATATAAATGACAAAGGACCTGTAACCATAATACACAAGAACTTTTAAACAATAATGAAAAGACAAACAACTCATTTTTTAAAAATGGACCAAAGACTTGACCAGGTACTTCATGTAAAGAGAGTATCTGAGGGTCTGAAAAGCATAAGAAAAGATGCACAGCATCATTACTTATGGGCAAACTGAAGTTACAACCTCAGTAGCTAAAATTTCAAATCATTTAATTCCAAATATTGGTGAAGAGATGGAAGAATTGGAGCACTCAGAAATTGCTGATGGGAATATAAATTTGAAATATAACTTTGGAAATTTTTATCTACATTTACACAAAGTTGGGCAAACCTACATATATTCTATGACACAGTCAAGAATATTCATAGCAGATTTGCTTATAATGGTCCTAAGTTGGAAAACAATCGAGATGGCCATTTGTAGGAAAAATATAAAAATAACTAATATCTTCATGTCATCTTACATAAAAATTAAAAAAATAAACTACTGCTATCAACAATAATATGGATGAATCTCACAGACATAATCTTGAATAAAAAGAGCCATTCATAAAACATTATAAATTA
This sequence comes from Glis glis, assembly GCA_004027185.1. Lineage (NCBI taxonomy): Eukaryota > Metazoa > Chordata > Mammalia > Rodentia > Gliridae > Glis > Glis glis. The sequence continues at coordinate 15,936 of PVJS01012314.1, read as the reverse complement.
TGTGGGTCCATTTATATGAAATTAAAGAATCAGAGAAACTGATATACTGTAATAGAAAGTTGGTGGGAGAGATATTTCTTTGGAAGAGGCATAAAGAAACAATGTGGGATGTGGGACATATTCTGTATCTTTTTTGGGGTGATGGTTGTACTTTTTAGAAGAGGTAATTACTTTTATAAAAGTTAAAGTTATACATTATGTATTTGTGCATGTTAAATGATGTACATATGATGTACATCACTAAAGAATAAATTTTGTAAAAGCCTTCCACCTTAGCCAGGCGTGGTGGCACATGCCTGTAATCCCCGTACTTGGGAGGCTGAGACAGGAAGATCACAGATACAAGGACAGTCTCAGCAAGTAGGGAGACTGTCATTAACCTGGCAAGACCCTGTTTCCAAATAAAAAAAAAAATAGGGCTGGGTGTGTAGCTCAGAGGTAGAATGCCCCAGGGTTCAATCCTCAGTAACACACACACACACACACACACACACACACACACACACACTACCTTTCATCTTGATAAGAGCCATAAGTCAGTTCAAGAATTTAAGTACTAAATATTTATAAAATCATACTATGAGTAACAATTCAATTAATGAATGAAAATAATTTATTAATGAGATGGGATACCTTTGGAATATCAGTGTTCAACTATGCAAAAATTTTATATTTTTTTGTCTGATCCTTATTTTGGGGCTATTTTCCCATCTATCTTTGATAGCAATGATCTTTTAGGTATTCTTCCCCCCCAAATTCTGAGCTGCATTAACAATAGAAAAAATGACTAGATTGGTAGTATAGGTGAGGAATACCAAAAGAATGATGACAGTGGAATTCTTGTTTTGTCTTGTTAAGTGTCAAAAAGAAAGGTACTCCTTTAAACCAGATGAAAAGGAGACTGCATTGGCTAAATTTGGGATAATTAGAACACAAAAACAATGAAGTCTTTAAAAATGGGCACTTAACAAGTCCTGATAATAAATGGATAAAAACTGTAAGGATAAAATGGACATATACATAAATAAATGTATGAAAGGAGAGGACTCCTGCTTATAGTAGAATACTGAGAGCCACTTTTTCAATGTGGAGGCAGTGCAGGAGCCAGAAAAATCATTTGCAACCACTATAGTAAAGATCAAGCAAGAACCAATAACAGAAACTAAACCTATGGGGAAATTTTGATGATGAGCAGGGTACTTATTTTAATGGTCTCAAAGTTTCCTCACACACACACCTATTAGATTCAAGGTAGACATTGGAACGCATCTTGCATGGGCAATGAAAATTATCTCCAGTGAAGGACAGATTGAGATTGGGTATCTCCAAATGTGATACCTAAAGAAATATACAATGCCCCCTTTGGAGTACTCCATCCTAGAATGTATGAACTTGAGTCTATCCATGAGAAAACGTCAGACAACACCTAAATTAAAAGTGGTCTATTAAAAAGGGAGAGCCACTCATGGGTATCTCCCCAAAGGGACTGAAATCAGGATATTATAGTAATACCTGCGTGTCCATGTTTATAACAGCACAATTCATAATAACTGAATTATGGAACCAACCTTTTTGTCCATCGACAGATGAATGGATTACAAAATTATGAGATATACACACAATGGAATTCTACTCATTAATAAAGAAGAACAAAATTATGTCATTTGCAGGAAAATAGATGGAACTGGAGAACATTATGTTAAGTGAAATTAACCAGTTACAGAAAGGTAAGGGTCATATGTTTTCTCTCATATGCAGAAGCTACGGAATAATCAGGATACAAGAGGGACTTTAGATAATGGAGGAGAAACCCCAGTGGAGTGAGGGAGGTGGTCTAGGTGAGGATGGGAGAGGAGGGGAAAAGAGAGAGAATCAATGACGGAAACACTGCCTTTGACATTATGTACATATGTGAGAATACCAATGCTAATCTTCATATCATGTATGAGGAAGAGGGGAATGGGGAGGGAGCCGGGGAAAACTCTCCAAATGCTATGTGCATGTATGTCACTATCACTGTGAACTACATTATGATGTGAAACTATAATGCACCAATAAATGTAAAATATAAAAAGTGAGAGAAGCACTGTATTGGTCACAAATGCCAAAGTTCTAAAAGGCAAATTAAGGGTGTGAAAATGTTCCAGATGAAAGAATGCAGAAGAGACCTGAGCCTAGACTGAACTGATCTTAGACTGGATTCTGTCCTTGGAGTAAGAAGGAGCTCTAAAAGACATTGTTGTGCCAACTTACAAAACTGAAATGCAAAGAGGAGGTTAGATTAAAATATTAATGTTAAATTTACTGCAGTTGATAGATGTGCTATGGTTATGGGAAAGACTATCCAAATTCTTAGGAAATGTACACTAGAGTATTAAAAATGAAGAGCCATAATGGTCTTAAATATATACACACACATTAGCATGTCCACAATCATTCCATATATATATATATTATATATATATATATATATATATAATATATATATATATATATATAATCCCTCCCTGTGTCTGCCATGATTCTTCTCTCTGTGTCTCTGTCTCTCTCTCCTGTTTCTCATTCTCTTTTTCTCTACACACACACTTACACTCACACACACACACACACACACACACACACACACTTTTGCACTCCTCTCTAGATTCATAGAGATGACAGACAGAATGATAGAGACAAAAGAGAACAGATCAGCTGAAATGTCATCAATAGGTGAATCTCCATAAAGAGTAAATAGGTGATTTTTGTACTATTTTATTTTTGCAACTTTTCTGTAAATTTTAAATTTTTTCCAGTAAAAGTTTAAAAAGTGCTAGTAAAATTTGTTTATTCATTTCTATTTAGGAGAGTTTCCAAAGATTAGAGATGGTGCCCCACCCTGACTCTAAATTTTTCTGAAAATTTGTCATGGTTAGTTATTCATTCCCACAGGCTATAAGCAAATATGGTGCTGGTGTCAAGAGAAGTCTATCCTGGATTTATTTGGAGGTTTCTGAATTTTGTTCTAAAAAATGATTCTGGTATATTTTCACCAAGCAGATTAAGAATCTGGGCTGTAGAGATGAAGTATATTTCACAATTTTGCATATTTGACATGAGTCAGAAATAGAAGAACTTTTACACCTCACAATTAAACCCAGTATGATGTCACTAATTACAGTGATGGTATTGAAAATCATTCATGTAAAAATAATAAAATGAAATAATGAGGATGAATCTTATTAACTAAAATATCAACTCAACTTACAGTAGCATATTTTAAATAAGTTTAGAAAAAATATACCAAAAATGTTTTTTGGACTGGCTTTTTATCACAACTAAATTTAGTGTGTAGATCCTGGAACATTTTTCTTTTCTATACAGACACATACTTTGCTAAAGAACTAAAAATCTGAGGAACCATTATTGATACATCTTCATTCTTTCTGATTAACTTACTATTAAAGGAGCTGTCCGCATTACAAAGTGCTGATATTAATTCTCTTTTATATCTGGCTAATTTTGTAGGGGTCCATGGGGAGAGGGGGGCTGCCTTGCTTTTACCATGGCTGCTGGGATTCTAGTACCACAGTGTTCCTACTGGCCCTAATTCCAGTCTTCTCAGGCACACAACTTCAGGAGTTCACCATTTATGCCATAGTTTATATGAATAGAATTTTGGAATCGTGAAGTCTACAACTTGTGCAGACATATACAGAAGATGGCTTCTCAAAGAAATGGCTCCATGTCTAGGTATTCAACCCAGCCATGTTCCCTATAATAATAGGGGTCTAATAATGACTTTTCTTGAATGGACTCTTTTCTCAGACTTGTATACTTTGCTTTTCTTGAATTAATGCCTGGATATAGATGATTACAAGATTATTCAATGGCTACCTTAATATTGGCATTGGTATCCTTTCTCAGAAGGCCTAACTTTTGGTTTATGCAATATTGTGCCTAATTCAAAACCTGCTTATTGATATGAGACATATTAACAAAACCTGTTTAAGTATAGGAATTGTGGCCTTTCTTCTGAAAAAACTGTGCTCCCTAAAAGTGTTGGGTGCCCTGGTAACCAGACTCTTGAATGGCCCACAGTGATTCCCCAACTCTTAGGATTTGTGACCTTATGTGGTCCCTTCTCACACTGAATCAGCTCTGGGCTCTGTGACCATGAGAATATGGCAGAAGCAATGGTATATCTCTTTCAAAGTTAGGTCATAAAAATCTGTATCTTGTGCCTTCCTTTCCCTTTGGGTTCCTTGAGCCGGCTGTAATATCATGGGGACCTCTAGGCAGCCTTTTGCATAGGTTCATATATCAAGAAACCAAGGCCTCCTGCCAAGTGCCATGAGCAGAAGCCACCTTGAGATCTGCATTCAAGTCTTCAGATCACTGCATCACAAGTTGACCTCCAGATGGCCACCTTGGACCCTGAGCCAAAACTTCTTAGCTGAGACACTCCCAAATTTTTGACCCACAGCATGTGTGAGCTAATAAGTCTTTCTGTGTTAGGACACTAAGTTTGGAGATAATTTGACATGCAGCAATAGATAATACCCATGGATTCTCAATGGACTTAGAGCATCAATTGTAAATGCTTAGATGCTATCCATGTGTTTCAGAAAACCCAGATTTTAATCAGTCTCAATTGACAAATTTCAAAATCAATTGACACATTTCATGACAGAGCATATCCAAAGATCTGGATAACAGAGGAAATCTTTCTAGTTGGAAAACCTTTCTTTTATTTCTTCTTCCCATCTTTGCATGTCCAAAGTGTGCCACACTCTCTAGGGCTGAAGTGTTTTTATTCCCACCTCCACTCCAGCACCACTAGGAGAATTAATATCTTCTTTATTTCTGCCAACCTTGTGGCACTTTGTAATTTTTTACTTTGTATGAATATATCAGCAAGATAATGAGAATATTATATTCCTTCTAAGCAATATGGACTACTGGTAGCAGCACAGGCTTTTAAGGCTAACCTTCCCAAGTTTGTATCAAAATTCCATACTTAATTGTCATATGATTTAATGCAAGCCACTTACCTTTTATGCATCTGTAAAATGAGACTAACATAGGGCCTGCATCACAGGATCACTATAAGGATTCAAACACTCAATCCATATAAAGTCTTTAGCAAAGGAAATTCTTGATAAACATTTACTTGTTAAAACTGTCATTACTAGCCAGTTCCAAGTAAGGCTGTGGTTGTGAAATTAAACCTTGGCATGATTCCCAAGCTTAATACTCATTAGACCTTATAAAAAATGAGCTTTCCAAGCTTTGGTTACCTTATATCCAAACTAGAAATAAAATGAACTCTCGCACTGGGCTTTGAGAGGATAAAACATTATATAATAAATGCAAAACACCTAACCCAGAGCCTGACAAATGGTAGGCGGGCCACAAATGCTGCTTCCTTTCCTCCCAGTTTCTTAAAGTAGACACTGTACAGAGTGGCTGGGGGCTGGCTGCTAAAACATGCTAGATGCAGAAAAGGAAAATGTGTTTCAAGCCTTGAACACTGAATTGAGTTGGACATAAGCCCAAGCAGCTTTCTATTATTTAAATGTCGAACATGCCTGGGTAACATAGACAAGTCACTTTCCCAATCTTGCTTAATAGTACAGGTCATAGTAAGCCTTATTTAATTTTGTATTTTCTGCATGGTTGATTTTCAGTACAGATGTTAATTAATACCATAGTTTAAAACCTAACATTTCTAATATTCCTAATTCCTGTTCCACGTACAAAAGGTGAAGGGAAATACACCAAAACCTGTGTTCATGTTTATTTTATGATTTTGAACCTCACTATGATGTCTAATTACAGTGCACCAATAAAAGTTTAAAAAAGGTGACACATACTTGGAAATATCTTTGTGTATCAAACTGCTGGGCTTGTTCACTTGCAAAGTAACCACAGAGGTAAAGGCAGTAGGCTTGAACCCCATCTGAGTTCCATGTATAAGAAGACTAGGGTGAGGTAGGAAAGATTGGACATCAAACTAGACATACGGAGGCAGGGTTCTTTCTAGCTCCTACCCTGCCACCATCTAGCTGTCTGATTTAGTTAAGTCACTTCTCCCCCCAAAAGGCAGAATGTAGTAGGGGGAAACGATGACATCAGAAAGACAAGTGGATTGGCTCCACCTCATCGTAGTTGTATGACCTTAGGTCAGTTTTCTGATCCTTCTGAGTTTTAATTTCATTTGAATGGGGGCAATATGATCTAACTCCTAAGCTTGTGGTTTTGAATAAAATAAACATGCGTAGCTTCTGGTATATGTTAGATATTTAATAAAAAAATTTGCTTGTACTTTCTTAGCTGAGGCTCTGTTATTCTCATCTGTAAAATGAGCCCACTGAATTAAGTACCTTCTGGCTACAATGTTCTATTATTGTTGTGATTATAATGTTAAATGAAATGTGAGAAAGATCTGGAAATGTGCTCATAGTAGGTGAAGCACTGTATCTGTCTATGGCAAGAATAGAAGCATATTGTATAAAATATCATTGTGTGTATATGCCACCTTTTCCTTATCCATTCATCTGTTGACATAAAGGTGAGCAAAATTATGTCATCTGCAGGAAAATGGATGGAACTAGAGAATATTATGCTAAGTGAGATTAGCCAGTCCCCGAAAGTCAAGGATCAGATGTTTTCTTTCATATATGGAATCTAGAGGAAAAAAAGGAAACAAAGGGGATTTCAGATAAATGAGGAAAGAAACCAGTAGAATTGTAGACAGGGATTGGGGAATGGAAGTGGGGAGGGGGAAAAGGAGGATTGAGTAAGGGAACAGTTCAAATAATGTTATATCCATATATGAAGGTATCACTACCAAACTCTCCAACATATACAGGGAGGGAGGGGGATGGGTTGGGATGCAGAAGGAAATACATCAAGTGATGCATGCATGTATGTTTGTACCACTTTGAACATTACTATGATGTATAATCACAGTGCACCAATGAAAGTATACAAAAGCGTGTTGTAGTCGCGGAGGGAGAAAACACAAAAATTCCTTAACATCTGAATCTCAGAAGGAAGACCTGCCCAATAGAGATTAGATAGATATTTTGTTTGCATTTTGTTGTGTCTACAGATGGGCTGATGAGAGTAATCAGATCACAGAGTGTTAGTCAGAGACTGTCTAGTAAATAATGGTGGAGCAGATCCAGGGACATCAGCCCAGCTGGCAAAGTCACCCTTTGGGAGAAAACAAAGCATGGTTGACCTTTCTCTCTTAGCCCTAACTGTATATGATTATTTCATACATGAGTTAGAATCAATAGCCCCAAGGTAAGAATAATTCTTACTATTTTTAAATTAAGACTGAAAATTAAAGATAATAAATCTGAGGAGCTTGGTTTATGTTAAAAATATGCACATGTGGCTCCATGTATATTAAAAAATGTAAGATTTTTCATCGGGTTGTAAGGATTACCTATTATTACCTATTAGATGATGGGGCTAGTTGAGTTTTGTTTTGCTTTGTTGTTTGCCTATATTTAAATTTTTCATAAGTTTTATTTGTTACTCTGGTAGCACATAAAAAAAGAGAAGGGAAAATGAATTATGAATGACCAAAGGCAGATTACACTTGTAAGCAAGATATAATTGGCAACTCAAACTAAGGGACAGAGGCCCCACCATCTCATTCTGATAGTTTCCTGAGTAAAAACAAGTAAAATGTCTCTTTACAAAGCTTAACTGAAGACTGTAAGTGAATAAAATGACTCTACTGCCGCATTTTTATTCATAACATTGGGACACTCTACCTTTGAGTGTGTGGAGATACATGAACATCTATATATCCCTGCATAGCTGCACATGATGTCTTTGCTAGTTTTGCTATGATCATCAATATGATATAGGACTATAAGATATACTTAGAAGAACCAAAAGGTTCAGGATTATAATTCTGGCTCCATTAGTTCTTTGGGGAATTACTTGACTACCAGAATATCTATAAAATGCAGATAATATCATGACTTCATAAGTTTCCTTTTTGTGGATCAAATGAGACATTAAACATAAAGCCCCCACAAATAGAATGAGTCTTCTTCTCACCCCCATTTCCTTTTGCAACCTCTGTGCACATATCCAGATTGTTGAAATCTGTTGCCTCAGATATGGGGACAATGTCAAAATCAGTCTTGCAGTATAATGTTTGGAGTGCGGTCTTGCTTTCCAGAGACAAGGATCAAATTGGGCTGAGCCAAAGAGTTTCTTCTTTGCCTGTCACCTATCAAATTTAGTTACCAAATAGTGCATAATCAACTAAACAAAAGATATTACTGCATAGATTGAAAAGAAATGCAAGGTTGATTTTTTAACCAGCTATAGCCAGATCTCTTATTTTCCCCTCCTTTGCAATATTCTGTGACAAGCTATAGTTCTATACTGTGATCAAGTTGCATTGATTTTTTTTTGAAAACTACTTTTCTTTAGATGAACTCCTGAGTGATAACTCAGAATGTTACTCCTTATGAAAACATGAGCCATAATTTCAAATAATCTTGGTAACTGCAAACATTTGGTTCATGTAAATATTTTAAATGGCTTATTAATTTTAAGATTAGTGCTTTGGAGAAAATATTATATTTATAGCCAAAAGGTTTAATTTAGAAAATGTTTTCTGTTAACCATCTCCCAGGTCTCTAAATAATATGAAAGAAAAATTAAAGCCTCCAGTGAAACCACATATTCAGAAGCAGATGTAAAACATGTGAGTAAAATTATTTTAGAAATCACCTAGAGATGTAGAATGTCTTGAGTGGCTTCCCAAGGTCTCTGTACCAAGCTTTAGACTCATAGAACTTACTCTATACTAGTAGTCTATAGCTATTCCATAGGGTCCTAAATTCAGTATGTTCTAAATTGAACCTCCCCATCTGATTCTCTTCCTATATTCCCTCTCTCAATGAACAGCTTCATCATGCATCCAGTGGGTCTAAGCTTCATTTGAAGTACTTCCTTTCTCATTTACCTACTTATCCTGTTGTCTCATAATCTGAAATGAATCTTTGTACCTCTAGGATCCTCTCCCCTTCTGAATTCACATGGTCAGTCCCTGAATCTCCAGGCTATGTTTCCTTCTTGTTTTGATCACTGCAGTAGCCACCTAATGGTTCTCCTAGCCTCTAGTATTACTTCTCTGTCTTCTGGATTGGTATGAAAACAGATCTGAGCACAGATCACTGCTGTATTAGATTCTTTAGTGGATTCAGAATCAGCTTTGGCATTCTTGAGTTTAGCGTGCAAAGCCTGGGATGCTTTGGCTTCTACGTGCTGTACTAGTCCCTTCTCTGGCCATTCTCCATCTCTGCAACATAACCATTCAGTCTAGGCATACCTAGCGTGACGTGCACAGTTCCCCTCATTCATCACACGTTCACAATGCTATGCCACGCTGCCCAGAAGATTCTTTTTTCTACTCCCTAACTGAAATGCAAGTTAACTGTCATTTCATCTTGGATGGCAACTTGAAACACACCTAAATTTCTGATAAACTAGAGTTTGCTGTAAGTTCATGGTACATCAGCATAGTTCAGCTAATGCTTCCTAACAGTAGAACCATACGTAGGCTTTTTGGGAACTTTGATAGTAATTTTATTGCGTTTTTCTTATTCTTGTGCTTTAAGACTGTGTCACATTTCCAAGGGGCCTAGAAATTTGAATTAGGAATGAATGGCATCAGAGAGAAGAAGAGATGGCAAGACTGGAGTCTCTCTCAGAGAAGCTGATGTCTCCCTGCTCTCTTCTGAGACTTGATAAAATGTAAGCATAATTAATACAAACACTAACACTTATTAAACATGAATTAAGTACTTGATATTTTGCTTAGTCCTTTATATTCATTTGTTCAGTGTTCCCAAACTTTAGACATTCCTATGTCATTTCTATGCGATTTGTGACAACGAAGAACCATCTACAATATTATTTACTTAATGTTTTTCTTTAAATGAACTTAATCAGCCTACCTTTTATTATACTGCTCATGTTAAACAGAATTCCATAAGTATGCAGTCCTAGCCATATATTTCACATTTTAATTAAGTGTTTTCTATTTGTGTTTTCCTAAACACAATAAAATAAATACATTATTAAAATGAAAGAGTTCATGTACTATCTGAAAATCATATATCATACCATGTCTTGTGAAATGCTATATTATTTCATTTACTCCTCAAAATTTCCCATTGGGTTGAGAACTCTTGTAACTTTAATTTGCATTCAAAATAGAAAAATAAGGCAAAGGGAGATTAAATAATGTACCTAACCTCACAAGTTAGGAAGTAGAAATCATAACTCAGTGCTATGTGACTCTAGAGCTGAAGTTCTAAAACACTATGACATTGTTCAGCCAATGGGGAAACTATTCCATTCCTACCTCCAACTTTGTATGTGCCACAAGTGTAACTTTGTAAAATTTCAGACTTACTTGAAATGGAAGGAAAGTAAATATTAAAAATGTAAAGAGTTGGGTAGAGTTGCTTTCATTCTCCACGCTTCTTGCCAAAGGCTTTAATATGACCCTCATTTTGCTTTTATAATTGGAAAAAGACACATAGATCTTGAAGATATTCTCTCTGTTCAGTCCTAGTACTTCAGACCTCTAACTTAACACCGGTGTTATTCACTGCTTTGTACAAGTATGTGCATTCCATCGCTCACGGAGAAATTCTTAGGCATATTACGAGTGGTGTTGACCAGGAGCTGAGCTTGATGGACTCAGTCCCCCATCCTTGCCTCTGCCAGTACAGGCACAGAGGGTGGTGCTGAAAGCTTTTTTTTTTTTTTTTGATTGAGAAAACAGTTTGGTTTGGGCAATGGGGAGTGAGCATCCTTCCCCAGCACCTGTGAGTTGTTTATGCTGGCTGGGTCGTGGTTGCCGCCGGCTGAGTGTGGGCTGCATTTGAATCCACTTTCTCATCTTCCTAATGTGGGAGTAGGAGTTATTAATTGATTGGAATTATTTCATTGTATTTTCACATCATTTTCTTCCTCTCTGTCTCTCACCCTCTCATTTATCTCTCTTCCTCTCATCCTCACGCTCTACTTTACATATGAGCCCTGGATCCCAGTACCTGGCCAAGCAGATGTTTGCTGAAGGCAAAGACACAAAGAGCATCAGAAGGCTGTGTGTGGACAAGTCCTGAGCACCAGGAGCGCTCCTTTGTGTGTAGAGAACTGTCCCTTTCCAAGGGTGCTCTCAGGAAGCTGGGCTTAGATTTCATGGTTCTCTACACATCTATGGAGTCAGCAGGCTGGCTATCTATGATATTTTTCCTCTTGCTCTGCTTTTATTCTCTCCTTCACATATAATGTTCCCTGTATTAAACACAGGCTTGGAGAGCCTGGGTATGCACAATTAGAAGTCTAAAATGGAATGTGTGGGAAGTCAGGAGGGTAGGCTTGTAGTTACTTTGTCATCCATGAGCAAAGCACAGTGTGCAGCTTCCTACCTAGAGCTATTGAGAAAAATAACCCAAACCCAAGAATTTGTTGAGGGCTGTGGCGCAAGCATCGTAAAAACAAGACTGGAAACTATTTTCAAACATTGTCATCTGAAGTTCTTCTCAGAGACAAGGGTTTGGAAGATAATATGATTGCATGTAAACTACTTGGATAATGAACTGACAAAAATATAGGAAGGGTATCACTAGGAGGAGACAGAGGAGATGTGGCCAATTTTGCCATGCTGGTTCTAGTGGGACTCTGACAGGCAAGTAGGAGGAAATCAGACTGGGGTATGGAGAAGGTTATGATTCAACTGGCAGTCATGCCCCACGTTGGTATCCACTTGATTTATGATCACTGTTCCTGACTCAGTCTTTCTGGATCAAGTCAGATATGAGCATATCTGAGGCTATGACATGAAGGTCTCAGGGGACAGGGATGGAGAAGAAAGATAACCATGCGTGGACTTTCAGTGAGTGGCGTCATAGTGTTCCCAGTGTGGGGCTTAGGTTTACATCCATTGAGTCTGGATGGAAACAGGAGTTTGAATGGTAGCTGCTTTAAGAATTAATTGGCCCAAAAGTTTAAGGACTGGTCTAGGCAGTAAAGGCCTGCAGAAGGAAGGAAAGGGTACAGTGAGGGTACAGAACAGAGATAATTTCCTGAGCATAGAGCAGCTTTTGCATTGATCTCAGGTAAGTTCATCACAGTAAAAATTGTGGTGTTATCTATTTGATGGTTGTTTTTAGGCAGAATAGTCATCAACAACTATCATATATTATAAAGGTTTCAGATGCATGCCTGTAATTCTAGTACTTGGGAGGCTGAGATAGGAGGATCACAGGTTTGAGGCCAGCCTCAGAAACTTAGCGAGACCCTCAGCAACTTAATGAGACTCTGTTTCAAAATAAAAAAAATAAACAGGGCTGGGGGTACAACTCAGAGGTATAATGTCCCTGGGTTCAATTCCCCACTACCAAAAAATGAAAAAATAAAACAGGCTTCAGGGACTTCTGGAAACCTATTTTAAAGGGTTAAATCCCTTCAATAATATACCCCAATTCCTCCTGCTATATTTTCTTTTCCCTTTTGATTTTTAAAGGAATTTCTTCTGTTTTATAGAAGATGAAACAGAGTTGATGACTTCCTTCCATTTCCTTTATCTCTATGCATTTGAGCATTATATTTACACATCCCTTCCTTTGGAATTAGGCAGTCTCCATCTTCAACTACAGATTTTTAATTCTCTAAATGTATTTGGAGGTTCTGTTTTCCAAATCTTGAATCCTCAAGTCCTTTCCCTGAATCCAAAATTTCTCTTTGCAAGTACAGATGTAAGCCTTTTCATCCCGTCAGTTCAACAGAGACATGGAATAAGTGTGTATGTGTATGTGTGTATGTGTGTGTGTGTATGGGGGGGATAACTGGGGATGGAACCCAGGGGCATTCTACCTTTGAGCTATACCCCATCCTATCTTATTTTTTAGTTTGAAATAGGGCCTAAGTTGCTAAAGCCCTTGCTAAGTTGCTGAGGCTGATCTTGAAACTGCAATCCTCCTGTCTTAGCCTCCCAAGTACTGGGATCATAAGTGTGCACCACCACACCCATCTGGAGACATGTAATAAATCTTAATGCTTCTACTGTATACCAAGGATGATACTAGCCACTAAGAAAATGGTCTTTAAGGAGATTACCATGGTTGAAATGGGTAATGGACACAATATAACAGCAGTATCAATAACTAATCAGAACAGATAATGCAGTAAACACTTTATAGGTACACCTCATTTAATTCTCAACCCACCCTGTGGATTTGGAACTAGAATTATGCCTATTTTTATGAGAAACCCGGGGCTTAGAGAGGTGAAGCCATTTGTGGGAGCTCCTGCATCTTATCAGTGGTGGAGATAAAATGGATTGCAAGTGGCATGATACACAGTGACAATGGCTATAATGTAGGTGTGAACAGAACACTGTAGGAGAAATGTCTGGAAATGTCAGGCCAAGCTTCAAAGAGGAGGTGACATTGGGGCTGGGTCTTGCATTAAGCACAGGAAAGGAAAGAACAGGAGCAAGTACTGTGTTGGGGACTATTGTTAATGATTTACAACTAATTGCCGCTACCAAATGTCTTCATCTCTTGGGGCCCTGTTAAGAAGTCCCAGAGGTATAGAATTTAGGTTGGGAGTACATTTAATTCAGAGCTGAAGATTCAAAAGCCAGCTGTTCTGGCAGATTTGACAGGATGGGCAAAAGGTGGAGGTGGGAGGGGGTTGGGGGAAATGGCTGACAGAGGGGGTTTCAATGAATTCCTCTCTACTTCCAAAAACAACTTGAAGAGACTCTGAGCTGCTCACTGCGACATTCATCAGTTGTCAAACGTGGCATTTCCCTTTGTTGAACAAGACAATGTAGGGGAGAGAAAGGTACATTCTGACGAGTAACAATGACTACAGCACCTGGTTCTAATGCCAAGAGTTATGTAAAAGGATAAAAGAGGGGGGAGTTGTTATCAGGAGCCGTGAATTTGACTGCTTAGTGACTTGGTTGACTTTAGTTTTACTTTTACTGTATTTTCCCTTTAGAAGGTAACTTTAATGTCCAAGGATATTGATGGTCTTTGAAGAAGGAAGGAAGGAAGGAAGGAAGGAAGGAAGGAAGGAAGGAAGGAAGGGAGGAAGGAAGGAAACCAAGCACAGTGGAAAGGGCATGAGTGTAGTCAGATGAGATCTGGTTTTGGTTTTCATGCTCTCATGATAAGCTGTGTGATTTGGGCACATGGCAGAACCACTCTGAGCCTCAGATTCACCAGCTGGAGAAGTGTGATGTGGTCACCAATGTTCCTTCACTGACCTACATGGCTGATTTTATCAACCTGGCTGGCTGAGAGGTGCCCCTGCCAGTAGGCAGCATGAGGTACTTAAACAAAATAGCTTGTGCTTTGGAGCCAAACATACTTGAATTCAAATCCTGGTTTTGCTGCTATCCAGGCCCTTTTCAGGTCTCTTCACCCTGTCAATCTTAAATGTTCTAATCTGCAAAATGCATACAATACAGTAACTCCTATTTCCCAAAGTTCCTTTGAGGATTAATGAGTAGAATGATTTTGCAAAGTGCAGCCCTGGTGCGTGCCTGCATGCGTGCGTGCATGTGTGTGTGTGTATGTGTGTTACTGGAGATTGAACCCAGGAGCATTCTACCTCTGAGATATACCCCCATCCCTTTTTATTTTTGTTTTGACACAGGGTCTTACTAGGTTGCTGAGAGTCTTGCTATGTTGCTGAGGCTGGCTTTGAACCTGCGATCCTCCTGTCTCAACCATTACAGGCATGCACCACCACATCTGGCTGACATGTTCTTTTTTTTAAAAAAAATGTCCCTCTGTCTATTTGTCCCTTTTCAGTGGGTTGGATTCATTTAAAAGGGAAGACCAATATAGAGGAAGACAGGCTATCCATGTGATGGATGTGACCTCCTTTATTATAACATGGAGGTCCCTAGTTCTCAGCCCTGACCGCCCAGTGCATCACATGCAGATAGTTAAAGGATTCTCACTGTGCTGCTTCAATGGGACTGCAGTGGGACTCCAGCCTCAAGGTTGCAAAAGCTCCCCGG
This sequence comes from Glis glis, assembly GCA_004027185.1. Classification (NCBI taxonomy): domain Eukaryota; kingdom Metazoa; phylum Chordata; class Mammalia; order Rodentia; family Gliridae; genus Glis; species Glis glis. The sequence goes on along the minus strand of PVJS01012314.1, from coordinate 863 downwards.
GTATTTCTAAATGTGCACTGGGAACAATCATTGCTTCTACAAACTTTAACATAAATGACCTGAAGAACTTGTTAAAATGCAGGTTTTGAGTCTCTAGGCCTGGGATGGGAGTGAGATTCTGCATTGAGGATGAGCTCCTAGATGAACCGGGTGTTGTAGTCTGGGACCTCACTCTGAATAAGCAAGTGATTGATGATCCATAATGGGGAATTCTCAGCCTTCATTGTTCATTAGAACAACCCAGGGGCTTGTTGCAAACATAGCATGGGGGCCTGGATCTGGCCCTCAAGGTTCTGTTCAACTTAGTTTAGGGAGGAGCCCGAGAGCATCATGGATCCCAAAATGTTCATTTTGACCCCTAAATCCCATGATGCTAATTTTGTGATTTTATAATATGATGTCCATCCTGGTTCAATTGTTCACTCCCAAGCTATTGAGTCTAAAGTTGAGTGTAAAGCTGGGCGTGGTGGCATACCCTTGTAACCCCAGTACTTGGGAGGCTAAGACAGGAGGATTGCAGGCTCACGGCCAGCCTCAGCTACTTCTGAGGCCCTCTGCAACTTAGTGAGACTCCGTTTAAAAATAAAGAATAAAAAATAAGGCTGGAGGTAGAGCTCAGAGATAGAATGCCCCTGGGTATTCTACCACAATACATACGTACATAAAGTTAAGTGTATGGGATATCACTGTCAGAAACCTAAAAGATGCATGATGTCAAAACATGGCTGATCTTCTAAGTCCACAAAGAAGGTGACCTAACTGAGGGAGTTGGGCGGGGAGTGGAGGGAAATACACTATAGCACATGATGTACATACACAAACCTATAAGACTCAATCACTATCTGGAGCATGAAAGGGAGGGA